>CM038147.1:353461966-353591338 GCA_021437245.1 Aegilops speltoides
GGAGCCGGGGAAGACGCGGTAGTGGAAGCCCGTGCGGAGAGGAGTACGAGGGTTCACTAGTTCGACTGCAGTGTGAGGCTGTCGTCGCTGCAGAATAACAGGGGGTGTGGGTGAGTAGAGGGATGGCCTGGCCAGCGGTGGGAGTAGTAGGGGGCAGTGAGGCCTCCGCGGCATCACAGCTGGCCACGAGAGGCAGGAGCACGTGGCACGACCGGCGCTGGTTTGGGTGGCTGGAGCGAGAACACCAGAGGTTGAAGAAGCACTACGACCGTTGGATGAACATCGTACGATAACAGGAGCTAGAATCGTTCATATTGACTAAGTTGGAAAAGCCCTCCGTCCCAGTCAACTTGGTAGGCCCACAAGTCAGCCTCCCACTATGCTGGGTTCCAGCTGGCAGGGGGAGTATTCATTTTTGTGCGTAATAAGGAGGCACTTCCTTGCGTGCGAAGATAGCTGGTGGGTCCGACCTGTCAGCGGGGGGCAAATTTTTTTCACGAAATACAAAGGCCCTTCCGATGGGTCCCAGATGTCAGGTGGAGGAATCATTATTTTGCGCGTAATAAGGAGGCATTTCCTTGTGTGCGGCCGTGGACCTAGCTGTCAGCCTCTCCATGCACAGTCTACTTCCGATGGTGTCATTCGTTGACCATGCCGCGCCGAGCGCATCCAAGGTGGTGGACGACGGCGAGGCCCCGGACAGCAACGAGCCGGAGATGGGAAGACGCGGGAGTAGAGTCGCAGACGGAGAGGTGTACGAGGGTTAACTGGTTCTAGTGCGGTGTTGTTCGGCGGTCGGTGGAGAAGAACAGGAGGTGTGGAGGGGTGGAGGGATGGCCTGGACAATGGTGGAGTGGCGCTTCATAGCGAATCGTGCTAAGTAGAGCTGCTAGAAGCAGGAGACCAGAGGTGGTCCCGGCGGCACTGGAGGAAGAAGACGAGAGATTGAAGATGGATGCCGGTCGTTGGATGTAAATCCAACTGCTAACATGTCAGAATCATTTGTTGACTAAATTGACAACGACTTGCGTTGGCTTCGACCTATTGGCCCACATTTCAGCCTCCAAAAATGTGGAACGTATTCAACCCATTTTTTTCGGAATTTACAGTCTTTTTTTTTGCGCGGTAGAATTTACAATCAATTTGATCTTCTTTTTTAATTACAGTCCATTTGCTGGGCTGGGTGAACAAATAAAGTAGCGTCCATGCGGCCCATTTATTTTATTTCCTAAAAAATTGTAGGCCATTTGCACTTTCTCGAAATACACGATTTTGTTGGGCTGATTCTAATTATAATGTTGGGTTGGGCCAGCAATGTTATCAAAAAATAAAAAAGGGCTGAGCATTTTGTTATAAATATATTTAAATAATAAGTGTTATTATTACATTCATCCTTAAATCTTACCAAGCTTTTGTACACAATCACTAGAATTTTCGGGCCAAAACAATCCAGGATTTTATTGTTAAGAAATTATTTTTATAAGTTAATAAGATGTGGGATATTGTTTTCTTACATATCTAAGTATTTGTTGAATATATGATGAGAATAAAAATAATATATAATAACATATAAAATAATTTAAATATATATAATATAGTTAGAAGGGAAACATAAGTTGGACTTGGCGTTCCTATTCTTACATAGAAAAATAGAACAGATCTCTGCGTTTTCTTCAAAAAAATACATAAATTGGGCTGCCGATGTTTTAGGAAAAATAAAACCTCGGATGGGAGGTCCATAGGCTAGTCGACACATGACGGTCCTCAAGAAAATACAAACAGGCCTATGGACCTCCCATCCGAGGTCGTGGGCTGCGCATGTTAAAAATGAAAGCCTAGACGGGGTAGCCCAAAACCCAGCTGATACTTGCTGCCCTAGTGATAATAAATGATACATGCCAGCTCCCCGGCTTCGTTGTGAATTTATCTCCTATAGTAACTACGTTGAAGCACCTAAAAAAATGGAACTATGTTGACAAACCCGTGGGCCCCAAAGGTCGAGATAGCATTAGGAGGAAGTATTTTTCGATGAGGCACTTGCTTGCGTGCACGACCATAGACACTGTGGGTCCCCTGTCCGCCTCTCCACGCTGATCCTCTCCAGATTCCTCTCGCTTGTTCAGCATGTTCAACGGCAGAGATAAGCGGCATCGCGGCGAAGTAGCACAAAGGCGCAGGAGGGATCGACCACCGAGGAAGTGCCTTATTATTAACAAAACTCTTGAACTAGCCTAGTGGCCAAGTGACACTACCCGACAAACTGTTCGCTGGGTTCGATTCCACCTGTAGGGAAAATATCTCCAAATTTTTTGCCTCTGCCTTTATTGACATGTGGGTCCCCATTGTCATCTACGCACACCACGTCCAACACTTTCCAAAACTTCGTCCCTCGTTTTCTCTGTGTTTCGCACACTCGACATTGTGTGGGCATTTTGAAAATAACATATCTTTTTGACTGTCCATCATATGAAGATGTGCTATGCATGAATGTTGATCAACATGATGTTAACTAGCTGGTAGTTCCATTTTCGACCATGAATAAAACTTCCAACATGATGTTAACCCTGTTTGAAAAGACCGTGTTAATATAAATGCTCTGCCTCTGAAAGTTGCGCTTATCTCAAATGAAACTTGCAGTTTCTTCTCTGAGAATCACATTGTCTGCACTTTTATACTCCTATGAAACTACATTATTTAAGTGCTAAAAATATATCTCTAGAATTCATAAAATACTTCATATGCTCAATACTACAAATCTAAAATTCAAAAGACATTCATATATGAAAGTACTCTCAAAATACACAACACAAAACACAATTCACAACATGGAAATACTGACAACCTGATGCGGAGCATCCTTCGGTCATCCCCATGGACCTTCCATCGTCTCACCAAGCACTAAGTGGACCCATGACTAGAGCATGAGCTAGACCTCTCGAGACCGAGGTAACTTCTCTCCTTAGTGATATCTCATATGATCCTCTCGAGACAAGGCTACTACCTAAGTCCGGAATGTTGTGCATGATTAGCTACCAAGAGGACCCTCCCGAGGATGCACATGAAGATGGTCAAGACCCCAAGTCCACGGAAGAAGAGAACCAACGGAAGAAGGCGAGAACAGACTCCAGGCACCAGGCACCCGGCCATGGCCCCGGACATCCGGCCCCTGGACATCTACATGGCCACGAGTATGCAGCAGAAGCTACAGGGCCCGAACATCCGGCATCCATCCCGGACATCCGGCTCTCCTCGCTGGAAATCCGACCTCCAGCCCGGACATCCGGAGGTGCCATACATGGAGCATAGAAGGCTGCCCAGACAGCCCGGACATCCGGTCATCACCCCGAACATCCGGCGCCTCCTGAAGCCCCGGACATCTGGCCCCTCCGCCCGGACATCCGGCGCCGCCCGTCCAGAGAGCAGCTCGGCCGTCTCCACCAGCCCGGACATCCGACCCTTCAGTTCGGACATCCGGCCCCTCGCGAGCGCCCAGACATCCGGCCCCTCGCGAGCGCCCAGACATCCGGCCCCTCGCGAGCGCCCGGACATCCGGCCCGACAACCGAACATCCGGCATCCCCTGTCTGCGAACAGTGTAAGGGCCGTGGCCCGTGTACCCCCCCTTCGGCCCTAGACTATATATACTCCATCTCCACCTACCTCTTAGGGTCAGTATTGTGATAGCTCATTGGAGATAGAGCATTGCTCATCCATACCGGATCCACTCCTCGTGAGGGACCGCACCTCTTCGGAGAAGATCCATCCGGATTCAAGGCCTCCATCCGGAGAAGACAATCAAGACCTCCTCACGGAGAAGAACGGTTACTCTTGTATCATCCCTTGTTGACTTTGGGTCTCGTGTTACTTTGTGCCTCGATGATCTAGCACTTGTGTGATCTATTTCGTGTCGGTTGAGTGTTTCTCTTGTTTTCACCCGTGATTTCCCTTGTTTTCTTCCACGCGTTCTTCGTGTTCCCCGTAGGGATCCTCTCCAAATGTGAAAGATCGGCCCCTAGGGTTCCGCCCTACATCATCTTGGTATCAGAGCCACCTTGATCATGTTTTTGAAGCCCTACCCCGTGTTTTCTAGCTTGATTTTGTTGTTTTTGCCCTAAATCCAAAATCCCCACCAAAAATAGCCCCAATTGTTTTTGTGAGTTGTTGGTGTGATGAAGTCACGGATCTGCTTTGCTTTGACTGGATCTAGCTTTTCCCCACCTTCTCCGTGATTTCCCGTGGAGTTGCCCTTTTTCCCGTGGAGTTCATCGTGTTCGTCCCCGATCCAGGAGCCCGGACATCCTCCCGAGTCCCCGGACATCCGGCGTCCCGGACATCCGGCAGCTGGCCCGGACATCCGGCCCGTGGCAGCAGCAGATCCTTTCCCCCGTGCCATTTTCCGCTGAGTTTCGCCCACTTTTTCCCGGGTGCCCACGCTTACTTCCGCATACCACCACCGCTTTCCACAAGCACCACCACCGCTCACCGCTACCTCCTATGTTGATTTTGACACGTTTTGGTCTCTGAGATTTTCGGTTGTGGTTCCCACGTCCTATTGTGTTTCGGCTATATAGGTACGGTTCGTCGTCATCAACACCACCGCTCATCTCCATCGACTACTCATCATCGCCAAGGATGGTAACGTCGACGACATCTTTGTCATACCTTGCAATTGCATTGATAACCACATGTCCTTACATTTGCGTAGCTTACCCATCGAGACTAGCCATTGAGTATTGCCAGCAACGTGACTTGTGTACATTAGTGATCATACTCCATAGCATACATACCATACCATAGTGGTGCATATCTTCGCATCATTTTTGTGTCACAGAGTTGTCATCGCATACACAATTGCTATCTTGGTTCGTGAAGTTTTGCATGAGAAAAGAGCTCAAAAGTGAAAGAGCCAACCAAGCTTTTAAGCAAAGAGGGAAAGATAAGCAAAGAGCTTATAAGAAAGAACCATAGCATCATACTACATTATGATTGTCATATCCGATCATCTTGGATCATATCACTGATATACCATACATATAGCATACTTGGGATAGAGGTCGTTGCATTTTTGCCTAGTAGGTTGTGCGCAAGTTCTGTATCCGCTTATTGTGCAATCGTGCGAGCGTCTCTCGTGTATTGTGCAACAAGAGCATTTTCGTGGATTCCACATTTTGGCTCATTTTTGGTTTGCACAATCCCACTTATCTATTTGTGTGTGTGTTTCCGTGTACCTCCACTTGCTTGGTCTACTTGTTGCATTTGTAAATTTGTGAATCTTTTCCAACATTATTGAAGCTCACATACAATTGTATCAAATTTTGTGCCACCATCCTAACCAAGCTCCACCATAAGCTTTTACTTGTGTAGGTGTGAGAACCGACAAGAACTGGTACCAATAGTGCTATTTCATTGTCCACATTTGAGTGAACTTGATTCATCGTCAACATCGGTCAAGGTACATTGGTATAAGTTCTTCTCTTTCTAGCACTCACATTTTTGCTTGGAATGATGGATAGGCCAAGTACTTCTACCAACCCACTCTTCATCGAGCAAGACGACGACATGTCATCATTCGTCACCAAGAGCCACCTCTTCGGTGCACAAAAAGCGTTGCATCAAGAGCAACAAGCTATGACCGACCGCATCAACAACCTCGCCACCGACTTGCGACTCTCCGAGCAACGTACCAAGGACTACTTCGAAAACAAGCTCGACACTCACAAGCAAGAGAACGATGCAAGGATGGACGAGATCCGCGCCTTGTTGGTGAACCGTCCTCCTTCTACTTCTTAATACACAAGTACACCGACATCAAACACTCTTCGACGAGCCGCATGTCAAGACCGTCATGCATCTCGCAATCCGCTACGTGACAAGCATTCACAAGAGCAAGTCGACGAGCAAGAACTTCGTCCTCCACCACACCAAGTTGCGTTTGCTCAAGCTCAAGAACGACAACATCAACGTCGCCAAGAGGAAGAACGAGCACGCCTATACCAAGAGGAACAAGACGCCAAGGCTCAACATCTTCAACAACAACAACGTGAAGCACGGCGCAACGTGCACTTCAAGAATCAAGTCGAGCCATCGCCAACCGCAATCGAGATCGGCGCAATCAAGAGGAAGCACTTCGAGAAGAAATCAAAGAGCAGAACTACCAACTGCGAGTGCAACGTCAAGTTCCTCAAGCTCCTCCACAAGCTCGACAAGCCCCACCTCAACCTCAAGTTCAACAAGAGCAAGTTGATCATGGACTTCCTCCATGCCAAGAGCAACATGACGGTGATTATCCGCCACGTCAAGGGCATCATCATCACCATCGCCAACAACACAATGAAGAGCAACTCTACGACAAGCTAAAATTCACAATGCCCAAGTTTAACGGAAGCAATGATCCCAAAGAGTACCTATCATGGGCATTGAAGGTCGATGAAATCTTTCGTTTGCACCACTATGAGGAAGAGAAGAAGATCGCTATGGCATCACTTGAGTTCCAAGACTATGTGCTCATATGGTGGGAACAAGTCCTTGAGCGCCGAGAAGCAAGAGGTGAACCTCCAATCACCACTTGGGCTCAAATGAAGGATGTCATGCGAGCATGTTTTGTTCCCACCTACTACAACCGCGATCTCTTCAAGAAGCTCCAACTCCTCAAGCAAGGAACAAAGAGTGTTGAAGAATACTACAAGGAAATGGAGGTAGCCATGATTCGAGCCAATGTCACGGAAGATGATGAGCAAACTATGGCACGTTTCTAGAATGGACTCAATCATCCCATCAAGAAGATCGCCGACTTCCAACCCTACTCCAACCTCATTGAGCTCGTGCATCAAGCTAGAAAGGCAGAACGTCAAGTGCAAGATGACTTCAAGTACGCCAAGTAGTCATCCAAGAACTATGGCTTCTCCAACAACCAAGCTTCAACGACTCCTCCAACTTCTACCTCAACTAAGCCATCTACAACGAACGACGACAAGTCAAGTTACAAGAAAACTTCGACAAGCTCAAGTCATCCTCCTCCTTCTACAAGCAACTTCAAGCCGCACGCTTCATCATCTACTCTGACCGATGAGACCGTCAAGACAAGCTCCTTCAAGTGTTTCACTTGCGACGGCCAAGGCCACAAGTTCTATGAATGCACAAACAAGCGCACCATGATCCTCAATGATGATGGAACCTATGACTCCATGAGTAACAAGGAGATGGAAGCCCTTGAGAAAGTGGCCATGCACCGGCGAGTGAACGAGGATGAAGATGATCAAGTCTTTTGTGATGAGGATTCGAGCCCCGCTCTCGTTGTCTCCAAAGTATTGACTCTTCAACATCAACAAGAAGAAGACCAAAGATGCCACGTCTTCCACACAAAGGCCGGCATCAACGGAAGGTCCGTCAAGGTCATCATCAATGGAGGTAGTTGTCACAACTTGGCTAGTGAAGAACTATGCTCCATCGTCAATTGGTCAAGATGAAGCACCCGCACCCTTACAAGGTCCAATGGCTAAGTGACTCCGGCATTATACGAGTTGAGCATACGGTCCAAGTCTCCTTCAAAATTGGTGCATATGAGGACACTTTGGAGTGTGATGTCGTCCCGATGTCCGTTTTCCACCTCCTTCTTGGTCGACCATGGCAATTCGACTGCGACATCATCCACAATGGGCATACCAATCACTATAGCTTCAAGATGAAAGGAAAGAGTATGTGCTACGACCTATGTCTCCTAGTCGAGTGATTGCCGAAAAGCAAGCCACCCATCGTGGAGAGAAGAGTGAGAAAGTGATCCACCAAAAAGTGAGTGAGAGCCACAAGCCAAACTTGAGCGCCTCTTCGCCTAGAGAGAAAAACCTAGTCCTATTTGCCACCAAAAGCGAGATGAGGGAATTGTGTGAGAACCCATCAAGTGTTATGCACTTTGTCCTTGTGTGCAAGGATGGGGAACAAAAAACCAACACCGCTCACGATCTACCTTTAGTGTTTCAATCTCTTTTGCAGGAATTCCAAGATGTTTTCCTAATGAGCTACCTCCGGGTCTACCTCCTCTACGAGGCATTGAGCATCGAATCGACCTCATTCCCGGAGTGCCCCTACCAAACAAAGCTCCATATCGCGTCAACCCCGAAGAAACTAAGGAGATCCAATGGCAAGTACAACAACTAATCGACAACGGTCATGTACGTGAAAGCTTAAGCCCTTGTGCCATTCCCATTATACTTGTGCCCAAGCAAGATGGTAGTTTTTGCTTGTGCTCGGTTGTAGACCTATCAATGCTATCACCGTTTGCTATATGCATCCCATTCCTCGCCTAGATGATATGCTTGATGAACTTAGCGGTGCCGCCTTTTTCTCAAAAATTGATCTTAAAAGTGGCTATTATCACCGCATACAAGAAGGCGATGAATGGAAAACCGCTTTCAAAACCAAATTTGGCTTGTACGAGTGGTTGGTTATGCCTATGGGTTTATCGGAAGCTCCCAGAACTTTCATGCGTCTTATGCATTTTGGGCTTCGACCTTATATTGGAGTGTTTGTTGTGGTTTACTTTGATGATATTCTTGTGTTTAGCAACTCCATGAAAGAGCATCTAAAGCATGTTAGGGCTGTTTTGCAAACGCTTCGCAAGGAACGTCTTTATGCCAACATGAAAAAGTGCACGTTTGGTGTTGACAAACTTGTTTTCTTGGGTTTTGTCGTCTCTTCCAAGGGTGGCCATGTTGATGAATCTAAAATTGAAGCAATTAAAACTTGGCCCCAACCCACCAATTTGCAACAAGTGCGTAGCTTTCTTGGTCTTGTAGGTTTTTATCGTTGCTTTGTGAAAGACTTTAGCACTACTGCCGCTCCTTTGCATGCCTTGAGTAAGAAGAATGCTCCTTTTGTTTGGGGATCTTTGCAATCCACCGCTTTTGATGAGCTCAAGTCTTTGCTTACTCATGCTCTGATTCTTGCTTTGCCCAATTTTGATAAAACTTTTGAGGTTCATTGTGATGCAAGTGGTACCGGAATTGGCGGAGTTTTGATGCAAGTAAAACGAGCCATTGCATATTTTAGTGAAAAACTCACCGGTGCTCAGCTTAACTATCCCATATATGACAAAGAATTGTGCGCTTTAGTGCGTGTGCTACATGTTTGGGAACATTATCTTAGACCTCATGAGTTTGTCATCCATACCGATCATGAAACGCTTAAGTACTTAAAAGGTCAAACTAAGTTGAACAAGCATCATGCCAAATGGAGTGAATTTATTGAATCTTTCCCCTATGTGATCAAGTACATTAAGGGTAAGGAAAATGTAGTTGCAGATGCCCTTTCACGCATATGCACGCTTGTCACTAAACTTGAGTTGAATGTTATTGGCTTTGAGCACATAAAAAACTTGTATGCTAATGATCCATCTTTTGCTACTCCTTATGCTAAATGTTTGACGCATACATCTTGGGAACAATACTACATCAAAGATGATTATATTATGAGAGCTAATAAACTTTGCATTCCCGAGTCTTCTCTTTGTTTGCTCCTTTTGCAAGAGGCTCATGGAGGCGGACTCATGGGACATTTTGGACACGACAAGACATTCGCCACGCTCTCCAAGAACTACTTTTGGCCCAAGATGTTCCGCGACGTCTCACGCTTTACCAACTGATGCTCTACATGTCGCAAAGCTAAGTCAAAAGCTCAATCCCATGGTCTTTACATGCCTCTTCCTATTCCTTATCAACCTTGGGAAGACATTAGCATGGATTTTGTACTTGGTTTGCCTAGAACTCAAAATGGCAAGGATTCCGTGTTTGTTGTTGTGGACCGATTTTCTAAGATGGCACATTTCATTCCTTGCAACAAGATAGACGATGCTTCACATGTCGCCAATCACTTTTGTAGGGAAATATTGCGTCTACATGGAGTACCAAAGACTATCGTCTCCGACCGCGACGTCAAGTTCTTGAGTTACTTTTGGAAGACGCTATGCACCAAGCTCGGAATCAAGCTCTTGTTCTCATCCGCATACCATCCTCAAACCGACGGCCAAACGGAGGTGACGAACCGTACGCTCTCCGCTCTACTTCGCATGTTGATCAAGAAGAACATCAAGGAGTGGGAGGAGTCTCTACCCATCGCCGAGTACGCCTACAACCGTGCAAGACATTCGATGACTGGCAAGTCACCCTTCGAGGTCGTCTACGGCTTCAACCCATTGTCCCCATTGGACATCCGACGACCGGCAAGGCACACCATCGAGCGTCAAGTACAACGACTTGCAATCAAGCTCAACATCAACAAGCAACCCATGATATTCAACATCGGAGATCTTGTGTAGCTACACCTTCACAAGGACCGCTTCCCCCAAAAACGTAAGTCCAAACTTCTACCTCGAGCCGATGGACCCTTCAAGGTGCTAGCACGCTACAACAACAAGGCTTACAAGATCGATCTCCCATGTGACAAGTACAATGTGAGCGACATCTTCAACATCACCGATCTCTCCTCGTACCATGGTGATGAGGATTTCGATCCGATGTCGGATCTTTCCCAAGGGGGGGAGATTATGCGGAGCATCCTTCGGTCATCCCCATGGACCTTCCATCATCTCACCAAGCACCAATAGGACCCATGACTAGAGCACGAGCTAGAGCTCTCGAGACCGAGGTGACTTCTCTCCTTAGTGATATCTCATATGATCCTCTCGAGACATGGCTACTACCTAAGTCCGGAATGTTGTGCATGATTAGGTACCAAGAGGACCCTCCCGAGGATGCACATGAAGATGGTCAAGACCCCAAGTCCACGGAAGAAGAGAACCAATGGAAGAAGGCGAGAACAGCCTCCAGGCACCGGACATCAGGCCATGGCCCCGGACATCCGGCCCCTAGAGATCTACGTGGCTAGGAGTATGCAGCAGAAGCTACAGGGCCCGGACATCTGGCATCCAACCCGGACATCCGGCCCTCCTCACCAGAAATTCGGCCTCCAGCCCGGACATCCGGAGGCGCCATCCAGGGAGCACAGAAGGCTACCTAGACAGCCCGAAAATCCGGTCATCACCCCGGACATCCGGCGCCTCCTGAAGCCCCGGACATCCGACCCCTCCACCCGGACATCCGGCGTCGCCCATCCAGAGAGCAACTTGGCCATCTCCACCAGCCCGGACATCCGGCCCTTCAGCCCGGACATCTGGCCCCTCAAGAGCGCCCGGACATCCGGCCTCCCCTATCTGTGAATAGTGTAAGGGCTGTGGCCCGTGTACCCCCTTCGCCCCTTGACTATATATACTCCATATCCACCTACGTCTTAGGGTCAGCATTGTGATATCTCATTGGAGATAGAGCATTGCTCATACGTACCGGATCTACTCCTCATGAGGGACCGCACCTCTTCGGAGAAGATCCATCCGGATTCAAGGCCTCCATCCGGAGAAGACAATCAAGACCTCCTCATGGAGAAGAACGGTTACTCTTGTATCATCCCTTGTTGACTTTGGGTCTCGTGTTACTTTGTGCCTCGATGATCTAGCACTTGTGTGATCTATTTCGTGTTGGTTGAGTGTTTCTCTTGTTTTCCCCCGTGATTTCCCTTGTGTTCTTCGGCGTTCTTCATGTTCCCCATAGGGATCCTCTCCAAATGTGAAAGATCAGCCCCTAGGGTTCCGCCCTACATCACAACCCTAAGCTCCTCCTGACAATTCACAACCTGCCCGACTATTGGGCTGGGGGGCAGTCCCCTCTTATTCCTCTGAGGCAGATAGCCGCCCCGTGAGACGATGTGAACGGCGAGGGAGAGGATGGCGGGGAAGCGTCGTCGGGCCAACTACTTTTCTCCTCTTGCAGTTGGGTTCGGTCGACGAAGACTCCACCGGCTCGCTCTGGCAGGACACCGTCACAAACGGCACCCTGTAGATGCTCGATCCTTCAATCTGTGGTGGATGCTCCATCTGGGATCGATACTCCCACCACTGCTCCCTCACGATTGGATTTGGTGAATTTGTTTGCTCCATGGCCCAGAGGAGCAGCTCTATGTACTCCCGCACGACTCCCTCCGGGAGTATCGCCGCCTTTTTGCTCTGTTGTAGATATTTGGCCTTGGATGTCACCGTCGCCGCTAGTTGGTCCTTGTTGTCAAACCAAGACTGTATCTCCAATATCCTAGCTAGCTTCATAGGGTCGCCGTCTGCGATCCTCACATATCTGTTGTACTCCTCCATCAATCTACTTCTCCACAGCACCTTCACTCGCCGGCGGTGGTTTTTGAATGGAAGAGGAGAGGAGCAGCGCTGGTTTTGGATTAGAACGGGAGAGGAGCGATGCTGGTTTTGGACCGGAACAGGAGAGGAGGGGTGGTGGTTTTGAAATGGAAGAGGAGAGGAGCGGTGTTGGATTTAGATTGGAACAGGAGAGGAGCGGCGGTGGTTTAAGAGGAGAAGAGCGGAAGAGCGGCACTGGTCTTGGAAGTATTTTTGTTTTATGATTTTGGGTCAAAGTTTGACCACGCATCTTGTATTTGACAAGCAAAATGTGAATGCATGTCACCAAAAATGTATCGTTTGGTTCAGATTCGAATGTACTTTCAAATTATATTATTTTTGCAATTATAACATATATTTTATGTGCGAAAATCATGGTCAATTATGACCCAGGATAAAAGGGAGACTAGTTAATGTGGGGTCACTTCTTAATTGAAGGGTAAATTGATTTTGATTTTGATCCCATCCTGTGCCACCGCCCTCTCGTCCAATCCTAAATCGCTACCGCACGCTCCTCTCCCTCTTCTCCATTGCAAAACCACCTCCTCTCCTCTCCATCATCTCCATTCCAAAACAACCATCCCGCCTCTCCCTCTTCTGATATTCTCCATTGCAAAACCACATCCTCTCCTCTCCATCATCTCCATTCCAAAACCACCATCTCACCTCTCCATCTTCTCTATTGCAAGACCACCGTCTCTCCTCCCATATTCGGAAGCTAGCATCGGACCACTCAGAAGGACATCTATGGAGAGGATGCAGCAGTGAATCAGGCAGATCGCCGGCGGCGACCAGGCAAAGTTAGCCAGGTTGAAGGAGATTCTTATTGGTTTGACAATGAGTGGGAGATTTTGAGGACGGTGAGGGCCATTTGGCAATGTATGCGAAAGAGCGAGACGGCGGCGATGAGGGCGGTGATGTACATGTACTCCTCGATGGCAGTCACGCCGCAGTCCTCCGAGTTCATCGAGTATCTCCTCTGTGTGATGGAGCAGACAGATTCGCCCGAGGCGACAGTCAGGCGGAGGTGTTGGGCGTACAGGTTGAAGGTCGAGCATCCAGAGGATAACGAATCGATCGAGTATGGTGTGCCGTTCGTGAGGGTGCAGAGCCAGCCGGAGCCACAGGAGTATTCATTCTCCCACCACAAGAGGAGGCCGGATGGCGCAATGTTGCTTCCCCGCCATTCTCCACGGTTCCCTCGATGCTCGCCTCGTTTCAACGGCGGCGGTAGGGTTTAAGGTAAGCATCACACTAACCTAATCTTCCACCTGCTCATGCTTACAATCAGTGTGACAGCTAATGAAAATCATGCTTACAATCAGTCTCCGAGTACTACACCAATCACTCTAAAATAGCTCTGGACCTTTGGGTCAAAGTTGTGACACAGTCTACAAATAAAGAAAAATAGATTGGTGCTTCTTTTAGAAAAGAGTACTCCCTAGAAAACTGCCAATATAAGCTACTAGTATTTGGTTAGAGGATTTGCTGTCGAGAAAGATCCGTCCATAGAGAGCGCCACACATCCCATTGGTGGTGGTCGATGCCAATGCGTGCATGCAGCATGGTTGGTGTCGGTAATTTTTACTTGGCACACCTCGCACTCTGCATATATGCCGGTTCCATACGTACATTTGTGCAGTTCCACCAAAATGCAGCTGAATAACCCTGTTTGCACAGATAATGAAAAAGCATGATTACATTATAGTGGAACTAGTTGATGAAACACACAAAATAAATAGAAGAAAATATTGCGATAGTATCATGGGTGAGATGGGCCCTGTGACGCCTCATACGGTACCCCTCATACTAGAAATCGTCCCAAGTCTCCCAGATACACCTTCTGCCAGTGATGAACATCAGTGTACAGCGGTAGTACAAAGAGGCGCCTTGAGACATTCAAATCTCTATTTTTGTACAGATCAACTAAAATTAAGCACCCTAGTTTGCAGAAACGCTTAAACATTAACAATGGGACTAGTTGATGAAACATACATTAACAAAGAGAAGCACTTTCTTTATCTACATTGGAAATGAAATGATAGAGAGGACACTCGCTCTATTTTAATCAGATTATTACTTCATTTTATCGGTGACACTAGGGTCGAAAGGTGGCAAACGAGGTGTACCGTAAGGCCGCAAGGATGGAGGCTGGGGGTGCTTAGACTGGGATGCTGAAGCCGGCTCTTTCAGTCACCAACATGGATGATTCAATTCATGGGACCTTTTGGTGCAGTTCACCTAAAATGAAGCAATGTCCCATGAGCTAGCAGCTTCTTCTTCATTTTTTTTAAGAAAAGGGCTCCAGCCCCGGTTCCATTTCCATCAGAAAACGAAACCCACAGAGCTTCTTCTTCATTAGTTGCAATTAAATTGAGCAACATCAAGGTTGGTTGTGAAGCTCCTGGAATGTTCAACTATAATTTGGATATCATTTGTGCAGTTCAACTAAGATCGAGCGTGAAATGTATATCTCTGTTTGCACAAAAAAGGTGGAAAGGAGGGTGACTAAAAAGTGATGAAACATGCATCAAATGAAAAGAAGCATGTTCCTTATCTGAATGGCAATCCTACAAGGACAATAGCAATTTCTAAAGCAGTGGCATTGCTAGATATTAGTGTGGGCATTAGGATTACCTATGACAACCGTTAAATACGACATTACTTTGGGCACGGGAGAGTAGGCGGACCAGGACAGTTGCATTTCTAACGAAAAGAACCAACTTATCTTAATGGGAAATTTAGCAGGACATGTAGAAAAGTGCCATTGATTCATATTACTGGAGGCATTACAGTGAAAACAACATTGGTTTAACGTGTCCTTACTTTTAACAGTGCGACTGCTACATTTTACCACTGGCATTACATAAGAGTGGCTCGGGGCAACAAACATCAGAACAGCTGGGTTGGTCCCATTTTTGTTCGGTATAGCCACCTTATACTGTGTGAGGCTAGCAAATCTAGTGTTGGACTTACTCTGTTGACTTGTCCCCCAGTCCCCATTTTCTTTCCTTTTTCAACCAATAGATCGGGTTTATATTTAGTTTGTACTGTGTTTCCCTTTATTTCCCTATTAGACCTAGAGACCAGTTGGATAGCCAGTGTCTGCTACTTTTCGCCCCATTATTTCCTCTTTCGACCAAGTCCTAGATTCAGGTAACAAATCTTCCCCCACCCCCATCCCCTTTCTTCCTTGTTTGAACCAAGTAGTACTAGATTCGAGTGCATGAACTAGTTTTACCTCTTAACCATAAAAAATTAGGTGGTTTTCGAACACCCGATCGATCCTATCTATGAGGGGGCCTGAGAAATAGTAAAAGATACAAATGCAGCGACATTGGGAGCTCGGGAAGTAGATCAAGGCCAGTTTCGAAGGAAGTTATAGCTGATGGTCGCCACGATGTTGCTAGGTGGGCGGCGGGAGGCCGGATCTTCCCACACTACGGCAGCGAGGAAGAATGGGTCGGAGGCCCTCCCTCGCCAGCGGTGCTTGGGAGAGAATGGCAAGGCAGGCTGATCGGGACGCGCCAGCAGTGGGTAAGAGCCGTCACCGAGGATGACCGCATGAACATTGCACCTTCTCACCTTCCCGAGCGGAGAGGATCCGGCTGGATCTGTGACCAGCTGTGAGCAGAGAGAGAGAGAGAGAGAGAGAGAGAGAGAGAGAGAGAGAGAGAGAGAGAGAGAGAGAGAGAGAGAGAGAGAGTGGCCACCGTTGTCGTGTTTAGATCTGGAGAGGACGATATAGTGTGAAGAGAGCAACACTAGCAAGCAAGCGCGGAGGCTCCTGCCTATATAGTGGAGTACTAGTTTTCTTTTGTCTACCGGAGCCGGCTTGACCTCGTCAATGACTGTCGAGAAGTCTTCATGCACATTGCCTGGAGCGCAGTTATCGTCATTTTGATCTGAAGCACCGGATTATAACATATAACACGAAAAAATGCCACATGACAAGAAATCATAACCTCACTGCCCAAAGGAGACAACATGAATCCCGACGGACAAACTAGACGAGGAACAAAGCTCAAATTTAAGATAAACTCGTAGAAAAGGGGTTCGTCGATAGATGTCCTAGTTAACATAGCCGGCTTGACCTAGATGGCAGCCGAGTAGCCTTCATGCATGTGCCCCCAATGACTAGCCCAACTCAGTTGTCGCTGTTTAACCCTCGCACTGATCCAAAGCACATGACATCTAATTTTGCGAGATGACAAGAAACCTTTTTTTAGATTTCTCACCACAACTACATCCCTGTACAACACAGCCTGCACGATATGTAGACGATAGCCAATCCAGGCATGTCTGCTAGAGTCTGGTCACATGCATGGACGAACTGATCTTCCGTGTCTTGCAGGGATCGTCCAGGCACCAACGTAGTACAACACTTCTCTAGTACTATCGCTCGTCTCCCTCTTCTACTAAGTCACCCGACTTGCGGGGCCGGGGATGTGCCTATGGTCAGTTCTCAATTGCGGTCCACATGTGTGTGCGAACGCAATATGACGCGTGTTCCATTCGGAGAGCAGCGTGCCAGACCGACCGACCGTCTGGGGTGCGACGCGAACGCGACGGGTGTGCTGTATACTCTGTAGATGTGTACCGCCGTTTTCTAGAGGCTTTGCTCCATGGCGCAATCCATGGATACAAAATTAGTATATTGTACTATTTAAAAGTCGAGGGCGGGGCTTTTCCTATGCGGTAGGCGGGGCAGTTTCGCCTAGTCGGTTCGACAGAGACGCGAGAAGATGAGGGAGTAGGCTGTTGCAAACGTAGGGCTGTGTGATTTGATAGCGAGTTACTTCTGGACAGGTGGGGCCCCGTGATTTGACTTGCCATTATCATTTTAACTGCGGCGCTACGACCGGCGTGAGTCTCCCGATTCCTGACCACCTCCATACAGGTGCCTCTCCCAATGCCCCACCATGTAGTAGAGGTTGGCTCTTGCATGAGAGCCCACTTCTCCACTTTTTCCTTGCCTCTCTTTCCTCCACATATGCAAAAATGCCATGTAAAGTGCACTATTGTACTTACTTGCTTCTACAGGTGCTAAGCTTGCTACATAGGCATAAAATCTGATGTGGCAAGTTAATCAAGAAGAGAGAGACTAGTTTGGTGACCCAAGTAAGAAATGGTGCTAAGCGCGTGTCCCTAGGTGAAAAGACAATTTTGAGTCTGTAGCTAATTAAATGAAGCAAACTTAGCAACAAAAGACTAATAAGCACACCATTTCATTGGAAGAGGTCACTCCTTGGCAAATGCAATAAATACTACGAAGAAAGAGATAGAGAGAAGTTAAAAAAATAAATACACTTATAGCCAACCTTATAGCTAAACTTGTTGTAGTATGAGTGACTAAGTGATGACTATGTATGACATGCCAACATCAGATAGCCTAACGCACCGTGTTAAATCTCCAAGGGTGCGACCGCGCGAGTGACGCGACGGTCATGGTAGGCGCGACCATGATATGGGCTGCTGGCAGCCCTTGGATCTAAGATCAAACGGTTGCATGCTAAGTTGCTGAAAATTTACAGAATAACCCTCCAGGATAGGATATTCACCCATAGGTCTAGAATCACGCCATGCAACCGTTCGATCTCAGATCCAAGGGCTCTCGGAAGCCCGTATCATGGGAGAATGGAAAGCCACTACCCCGCCATTCGCACGCTGGCAGTTTGCTCCTACTCGTCCCTGCACGTCCTTTAATATTATGGCGGTTCACTCATAGTCGTCCCGTCCTTTCACATTACGGCAGTTCCACTAATCCTAACCCTCCTCCCAAATCCATGGTGTCCCAAATCTCCATGATCGGCGGTGAGTACAAGGTTAGAACCATCACCGGTGATGAGTTCGACATCATCTACACCCGTTCTTCCGCGACGGTGAAAGGATGCCTTTCTCGCTTCAGGTGCATGTTCGAAAAGTCAGATGATGAGTGGGTCGCTGGGCTAGATGTTGAGTACACCACAGTTCTGGGACGAGAGAAGGATCTAAAGGAGGAAGAGTGGAAGAAGCCCGCCATGATCTAGGTTTGCGTGCATGACTTATGCTTGGTCTACCACATATGCCATGCCGATGTTGAATGCCTGGATTTTAAGAACTTCCTCGAGAGCAACCTAGTCAAATTCGTTATTGTAGACTTTACGAACGACAAAGAAGTCCTGGGTCGGATAGGCCTCGTTGTAGGCAACCCCTTCGACCTCCAGAAGAATTGGCTGCTGCCCTCCGGTGGCTAGCCTTCATGCTGACCCTGGCAGAGCCATGGTTCATCCTTCGTACGGTAAACTGGAGAAACCTCAATACACGTTTCATCGTTATGCATGGCAGCGAATTTAGTAGATATAGACCACATCCACTACGCTGCAATGGATGGCTACCTTTGTTTCAATATCTACAAGGGTTGGATGAAGAGCAAGAGCCAAGTGTGCGGTTCAAGCAAAGAAGTATCGTCCAAGAGGAAGAGGCACAAGGGCGAAGTCGAGGACATGGACGAGGACTCCGAGTAAGGTGGAAGTGTTGTTGCTCATGGTGGTTTTACTGCAGTGTCTACCAGATTAGTTGCATAGTTTAATTTCAGGTGTGCTTAGTTTTATTTGAGGGGTGTGTTGTGCTGAGCCCCCAGCAGAACTATGTTATGTTTCTTCTCGTTACTTTAACTCTTCAGTACGTACATACTAGTATTTCTTACATTTCATCTTTTAGTTGGTATAGTACTACCACTCTCTTCACATTATATACGTACAATATATATGACCAACATCATATAGCCAGCAGTTTAGTTGTCAAAGAATTTCAGGGTGCTTAGTTTTGTCAAAGAATTCTGGGATGCTTAGTTTTATTTGAGGGGTGGGTTGTGCTGGACATCATTATTGTGACTAGCCTTTTTAATAGTAATATATGCATAATTTGGCGATGAGCCCTCTCTATATGTACCACCTTTTTTTGAATTTCAATTTTTGCTCCATGGCGCAATCCATCGATACTACTACTGTACAAAAGTATACATTTTTAAAAGGCTAGAGGGCGGGGCAGTCTTGCTTGGTCGGTTTCACGAGAGGCGAGGGCCTTTGTGATTTGACGACTCATTACTGCTGGAAGGCGGGGCCTTGTGATTTGACTACTCGTATAAATGTGCCGACGACCTGAGGAGGAGCAAAGAACCATGTGTATACTCAAGTTTTCCACTGGAGTAGTACTACGACGGAGGAGCACGAAACATGGCAACCCAGTGCCATATGGCGATAAAAAATGATCTAATTTGCTAGTCATCTCATTGTTAGCATTGTTCTATTCATTCCATCAAAAAAAGCATTGTTCTATTCATGCTTCGCAGAGAACATGACACGTGCGGTGAAACACCCGAAGCAAAAGATGAAACACAGGAGCAAAAGAAGAAGGAAGATTATCACCCCAAATGATCTAACTCGCCGCGGAGTCGTAACTGCTTCTTCATCGCCTCCACGACCTCCATCTCCTTGCGCGTCTCCCCCGCCATCTTCTTCATTCTATCCATGACGCGGGATTTCACGACGCGAGCCTTCATCATCTGTTCCACGGGCAGACACGCACCTTGACAAAGCAGCCGGTGCTCGATGCGAGCCGCCAACTCCTCCTACTGTTCCATGACGAGGGCCTGCAGAATCTTCATCGAGGAACTACTATTCCCATGCAGCTTCTTCCAGCCGGCATTCTTCTCCTTCAACAGGTCGAGCTCGTGGCACAGCTTCACCTTGTCCTCCTGAAGTTGCAGGATTTCGCCGGTCGCCTTTTTCTTTGAGGCAATGATTTTTTTTTCAGCAGCATCACCAAGCCGGCGGTCAACTCCCCCTGCTTACTGAGCTCGGCGGGCATGTCGTTGAGGCTCTCCTTCAGTAGCTCCACCAAGCCTTGGATGAACTCCTTCTGCTTATTGAGGTGCCTATTGAGCTGATCGGGCATGCCGTCGAGGGATAACGACTCTAGCACCACCGGCTCGGCATGTTCGCCTCCGCGGCTAGGGCGCTCCTGTGAGCCACCGCCTGCCCGTGACAGATCTTTCGAGGTCTCTGCGTGGCGGCGAGCCCTCTCTTTTTTTTCTGCAGCCTTGGTTGTCGCTCCCTTGTTACGATTAGTTCTCGGCCTAGAGCTCTGCTCACCGGACATGGCAAGGACAGACGAAGAAGAAGCACTAATGAGGAGGTAAGGTAGAGTAATTTTCGGTTAGGTAGTTCCCCTTTTTATAACCTAAGTACTAGCACTAGTACTAATACCTGCATAGTGGGAACACGTTCAGGTTTGGTACGTACTAGTAGGTGTGAGCAGGCTTTCGAATGGGATGGGAACAAGGTAAAGATTAATTGATGGTTTTGTTTTCGAGGCCCGAAACGGCTCCCGATGAGTTTAGTGGAACATAAATTTCAAGTAGACTACATTGCTCAAATGCGTAAATATTATGTTACTGTCAAAAATTGGCACAAAATACGAAGGAGACCAATGGAAGTACTACTAGCAACCCATGATTTAATTACTCGCATGCACGCAGTGGAGTAATAATGTCTTTCTTCCGCCCTCATGTCCACTCGATTTGCATGCGCTGTATTAATTGACCATCAATGAAGTGAACGACTTTACATGCGTCACATTATCGCATGGGGTGGATCTTGGTACAAAATTGCATCCGCCTGTGTACCCGCGTGTGCGTGCGAGGGAATGAGTGCGTGTGTGGCGTGCGTGCACATCTTCGCTTCATGCATGTACCGACAGTATGGCTCAGGGAGGACAAGTACATTCTTCTGGAACCAGTAGCACGTCACTGTGATCAATCCACACAAGGAGGTCACAACAATGCCTCCACATGTGCCACGTGGCTTCATGAACAGTAAGAGAGACACTGTGTAGCATGCCATTGGAATTCTAATTTATGTGTTTTGCACATACTCGAAGTACTAGTAAGGTACACGTGCATTGCACGCATCAGATTTTGCAACCAAATTATGAATAAATACCACACTATAGCATGTAAGCTCTGAGTCATATATGCCTGATGTAGACCTTCATTTAATTCTTATAGTTCATCTCATTCAAAATCAATTAGTTTTTATAAAAAATCTAGGGCCTCTTGGATTCGTAGGATTTCCAAAAGGCGGGAATAGGAAAAACATCGGATTATAGTGGAATGTTATCTTGAATCCTACAGGATTGTACGAGTGTTTGATTGTGCACAGAAAAAACGCAGAATTCTTTCAAAGAGGTTTGAGTGGATGAGATGTTTCCTATGAAATCTAGTGCAAATGAATCATATGGAAAAATTCCTATGGTTTACAATCCTACGAATCAAACAACCAAGATAGGAAAAATTCCTAAGGATTAGAATCCTCCAAAATTCGTTTGAGAATCCTTTGAATCAAAGAAGCCCTTAATCTATTTTATGGTTCATGGAATTGTGCGTTGTAAAGCATAAAGTAAAAATAAATAATGGCAATTCAACTAGAAAAAAAGTTTGGGCTGTTATGATACGGAAGATTTTAGAACAAAAGAGAACCATTGTTGTTTTGAGGTTTGTGCATTATGCTTAAGTTCAACCATGGAGTCTACTAGATTGTACATGTGGCAAAATCTGGTGGGGGGCTAGAAGATGGTGCGAGGGGCCGAGTGGAGGGAGACTATGAAGGAGTGCACAAGTGCGAGATCGATATTTAGAGAGAGGGGGCGAGAACGTGCGCTGTTGCGCGCAGTGGCGGAGCCATGAAAACTAAATGAGCTAGGGGGCCAAGCATTGCTAATCCTTTACGAGGAGGGTCAATTCATGAACTTAAACCATTTTTAGCAGCAATTTTCTAATGATCACATTCATATTAGCCTCGATATATAGTGATGTTAGGGGGGGGGCAGGGCCCTTGCTGCCCTTGTCTTTGCCATTGTGCGCGTGTCTGAGAGATGAAGCGGAAGGCATGGATGATGAGAGGGGGACGTTGGATATATAATTAATGTGGGTGTATTAGCTATATATATGTTAACCCTATATAGAGAGGTATAGATTGATCGATGTGGACATGGGAAAGAGGGTGAGACCTCCCTGGATATATCGTTTGATCGGTTTCTGTGGAAAACTATGAAAGACGTAGCTATATACACACATACATAGAGGAACATCGATCGTTGCGCATGCACGCGTGAGAGATAAAGAATGCCTGATATGATGGAGAGGGGGATGTGTGTGGGTGTGTGCCTTCATGGGAGACCGACCTAAAGAAAAAGATTGCATGTGTGCGATGGATAATGCTGACTGGTAGTGTGTGTGCATGCATGCACGAGAGAAAGTTAGTGGTACAATTATAAAGAGAAGACGACTGTGTGGGTGTAAAAGGCTAGGTGAGGTCAAAATCAATGTAAAGTTGAATTCAAATATTTGAATAAGAGATCCTGATGTTTGAAACTCATGCATGCATGAATATAAGGGAGATCTATGCGGTGTGGTTCGGAAATGAGCATGTTGTAATGTATACACATTGGACAAGGTCAGACTAATTTGAATTTGAGATACCGATGGCAGACATCATTTGGCCACGTCGCATCCGTGCATGGACACACTATTCTAATTGGAGATGATGGGTGGCTTTCGCATCACATATCTATATCTATACCCCTATATATATTATATATTATATTTTTTATATTGTGTGCAGGTAACTTTAACTTTGAAAGATGGTCGTTGGATGAGGCGAATCCGATGGTCCAAAGATGGCAAATTTGAGCACTACTGGTCGTTGGATATCATCTAGATTCCACCAGATTTGGCCACATGTATAATCTAGAAGACTCCATGGTTGAACTTAAGCATAATGCACAAGCATCAAAACACAAGCACTTCTTCTTTGTTCTAGAATCTTCCGTATCAGAATTGCCCAAATGTTTTTCTACATGATTTGCCATGATTTGTTTTTACTTTATGTCTTACAATGCACAATTCCCTAAATCTTAAAATAGATTAGCTTTCTTATAAAAACTAGATGATTTTGAATGAAATGAACTATAAGAATTAAACCAACATCTACATCATGCATATATGACTCAAAGCTTACATGCTATAATGTGGTATTTATTCATAATTTGGTTGCCAAATCTCATGCTTGCACTGCACGTGTACCTTACTCTAGTCTAAATGGTGTTTGTGTGTGTGTGTTGTGCATGTTGAGGTGCAAATTGTCTTCTTTTTTGGGTACACGTTAAGCTTGTTCTCCCAAAATTTCAAGCCGCGCCTTGTTATGCTGAAATTTCAAGCTAGTGTCTCTGCCTATCGTGCTGCGAAACTCCCGCCTCTTTAACCCGCGCCTTGTTAGCCCGAAATATTTAAGATATATCTTTGTCTCGTTGTGCTTCGACAACTCCCTCCATCTCAACACGCGCCTTGCTATTCCAAAATTACAACGCGCGCGAAAACTCCCACCTCTTGTGAAATCCCGACACGCGAAATGCTAGTGGTACCCCTGAACCAAAAGAACCGCCTCAAATCGGTGGGGGTACTTTCGTAACTTACCCCACATTTCGGACAAGCGCGTCTCTAAGCCATGGTTCCCCACTCCCATCCCATCCGCCCACCCATTAGTACACCGAGGGTGCGAAAACCCGCGACGAAGCAACACACCCTCCTCCGTCCGCCACCCAGCCGGAGCCTCTTCCCCGACGACGTCGTCCACAGCAACACCTCGACGTCCCTCATCCACCATACTGGAGGAGGATCGGTCGTTTCTCTCGTCCCGTCGGTTCAGCCACCCCGTCCTCCACCTCCAAGAAGCTGCCCCGATGTTCCCCTCGTCTTTTGCTCCACCTCCATTCCAACACCGCCGTCTTCACCTACACCATCGGAAGAGCATCATCATCACCGTTTCCTCGGATGAAGTTGCGGCCTAATCGGCGCCACCAAAGAGGTTGTACACTAATCACCGTATTTTCTTCTTGATTCGATCTCACGGTGCTGCCGGCGCTCGGTCTCAAGCCGACACGGCGCGGCTCCATCCACGGCGGCATCACCGGCCACTTCCTCCACGGTGTCGCTCCCTCGGCAGCGACGTCCACATCAGTAGGAGCTGCTGCTACTTTAGCTCTCGCTCGCGCTACTGCTCTGCTCTTGCTCTCGGTCCCTTGCCTGGTCCGCTCTTGCTCTTGCTCTTGCTCGCGCTGCTGCTCTCGCTCTTGCTCTTGCTTGTGATGCTGATCCGATTTAGCTACACTTCAGTCGATTGAATCAACTTTTGGGTCAGTCAATTTTCAGGGGGTGGGGGGCTCGCTGGGGTGAAGGAAGAACCAGCCGCAGCGGGGAGGGGGGCTCGCCGGAGAGGTACCCCACTATCTATCTTGGGATTCAGGGTGGGGGTGGTGGTCACCGGTGGTGGTGGAGCGGTGGCGTGGGGATCGCCGGAGAAAAAGCTCGGCACGAGGGGGGCCTAGAGGGATGGCCGTGGCGGCGGCGGACCGGCGGTGGGGAGTGTTTTGTATGGGCGGGCGGCGACCGCCAACCCGGGGGCGGGGCTGTTGTTTGGCCGGTGGTGGCTGGCGGCTCAGGGGGTGGAGGTTGAAGATTAACTGCAGGCCCTTGATTTCGTATCCAATGGCTGCAAAATCGACTGACCAGAGATGAAAAAGTCAGTCGACTGACATGTAGCCTCACCTTGCTAGTGCGTTCAGTTTCGACAGTAAAATTCAGTTTCAACAGCAAGATTCAGTTTTGATAGTTAATTTCAGTTTCAATAGTTAAATTCAGTTTTGGCAGTTAAGTTCAGAGATGAGCGACTGATGTATTTTACATCTAGCGCTTTGTGGTTATGTATTTTACGTCATGTATTGGAGATGCTATTAGATTCCACTCGTATTAACATTCTCTCTCTTGTCCTGCTTCAGTCTCGGCGTCGTACAACTCATCGGAGCTGCTCAAAGAGGTTGTACACTTGTTGCATCTCTTTTTTACTCTACATGTTATATATATTGTCCATTGAGTACATGTAGTAACGTGAAATACGATTATTTTATCCTACTATATGACAAGCAGTGAGGTACCAGGCAACTTAGCTATCCGTGATGGACTCTCTTGAATGCCATCGTTATTTATCTCTGTGTGTTTGAGCTGCGCATTTGTCGATGGGCATGTGAGTTGAGCTAGTATGGTAGTGGCCTGGGTCCAAAGTAATAGAAGTAGCACAAAAACATGTTTTTAGTGTAGGATTTTCCTTGCTCAAGCCTGCCTACTAGAATCGCTAGTGCTTGAAAGGAAAACTGAATGAAAAAACATAGGAATTGGAAAGTTTCCTATGGTACTACTTTTCATGAATTTGGTGAAAGGAATGGAGCAAAGGAAAACTGTAGGATTTGTTCCTTTAGTGTCTCCTTGGAAGAAAAACCGTAGGAATTCTAATTTCCACTTGTCCTCCTTGTCATATTCCTATTCATCAAGCACAAGACTAAGAGATAGTAGCATAATAGCATTATAACCGTACATTTTCTTGTGGTTTGACTTAATCTCACCATGCTTTTTTGCATCCTGTGATCTTCCAATTCTTGTGAATCAAACACCTAGATTGGCAGAAATCCTGTGTTTTTAAATTCTCTGTTTGGCACATGCATTCCTATCCTATTCATGTCTATTTCCTATCCCCGCATTGTTAGGATCCTCAAATTCAAACAAGCCCTTACTCAACTACTTCTGTTACAGATATGTGTCAAAGAAAACCTTGTGTGGTTTGTCCGGCTCCTGCGTCGCTGTGTTCCACCCCAGCTCAGCTGCTCCAAAGACGGAAGGGTTCACCACAGCAGGGATCTGCTCTCGAGACTATCTTTCGCCGCCTCAGATCTTCTTCCCCGCCGTCGGCAGCCACGACAACTGCATTACCAACATCAACTAAGAAGATGACCTTGAGACTGCACGAGTCTGCAAGAGAGGTCGCACTCTTCCGTGTCTGCTTACGTTATTCATTGCTTAATATGATTACATGCTACATTATTGTCGTGTTGACCTATTAGACTCCGAGTCAGGTCCAAACTAATGCTGAAACTTGAGTTTTTAAATGGTTGTGGGTACATATTGGGGCAGCAATCAGTACTATCTGTCTACTATCTGGTTAATCTCAGGTGTCTACTATGAGTTTCATGTTTGGTGCAAACAAACATTAAAGGAGCCATTATCTGTATTTTTTAACTAAAGCTATTATCTTCCTGCTATCATTGGTTTTGGGTCTATCCACAGTTTGCTACCATCACTCTGGATTTGTGCATGCACTCCTTACATAATCTCACCATGTTTTATTCCTATGCATGCCAGTTATTGTACACAATGGAACTGATCATGTAGAGCAAAAGAGACGAGCCTTGCGTGGCAATAAAATTTCATGCACACGTCGCTCCATGGTGGGCGCAAAGGCAGCCCCCCTCCACCCATTTCGGATCGTAATCAAGAGGAAGATAACTGTTCTGAGGGGGATTCAGAAGGATAAGACCACTCCTATTTACCCCATGAGGTCTTCACTCTAACTTGGCATACTAATGTTGGTAATATCATGCATATGGTGCCTTGCTTTGCTTACTGTATACATTAAAGATGTCATCTGCTTAGTTTAGACACGCACTACTAGGGAAAACCTTATACACAGAAATTTAGCAATAGCGCGGGTCAAAAAAGCGCGCTAGTGCTATATAGCAGTAGCGATTTAGGAAAAACCGCACTACAGATACAAACTTAGCAGTAGCGCCTGTGGTCGAGAAAGCGCTACTACTAATATTCCCATTGGCAGAATGGTAGGCTAAGCATAGCAGTAGCAGGCTTCTGAGAAACGCGTTACCGCTAGGGCATAATTAGCAGCGCATTTCTTGGGAAGAGCGCTACTACTAACGGATATAAAATAAGATGTAAAACAAATAGAAAAGTAAATTAAAATGAAAGGAATAGAAAAAGGAGCAAGGAAAAAATAAAATGTAAAGCAAAATAAACGAAAAAGCGAAAAATCGGAGGAAGGCATAGCAGCAGCGTTTGTTTGTAAGAGGCACTATAGCTAATGTAAGCTGCGGTAGCGTGTCCTAGACCCCGCTATAGAAGCGTAAAAGGAAATTAAAAAAGGAAGAAATTTACATAGCTATAGCAACAACGCGTTTTGCGAAAACCGCTATAGCTATCTTAGCTATAGCTGCTTTTGCTAAACGTATACCGCTAAGTTTGACTTAACCAAAAACCGTTTTCGCCACCACTTCTCCCCAAATCCTCAACCGACCCCGCGCACCGCCGTCTCCTCGATTCACCGTCGCCCACTTCGCCGCCGACGCCGACGCCATCGAGTCGGCGCCGTCGACGACACCGAGCCGCCCCTAACGCCACGGAGCCGCTGCGGCCTCGCTAACGCCACCGAGCCGCCGTCGACGCCACCTTACTCGCCATCACCGGAGACGCCTCGCCTCCCTCACTGCCACCGAGACGCCCGCCTCCTCGCCACCACCGCCCTGTCGCCACCACCGAGCCATCATCTCAGAAGCCCCACCCCCCTCTCTCTCTCTCATGCATAGGTTAGCCAGTTTAATTAGGTTAATTATCTAGGTTAGGGCAAAAATTTAGTTAGGGCTTTGACAGAGAAGTAGTTGGGTTAACTAGTTTAATTAGGTTAATTATCTAGGTTAGTGCAAAAACTTAGTTAGGGCTTTGACAGAGAACTAGTCAGGTTAACTAGTTTAATTAGGTTAATTAGTGCAAAAATTTATTTTAGGCTTTGACAGAGAACTAGCTGCGTTAACTAGTGTAATTAGGGTTAATTATCTAGGTAAACTAGATTAACTAACTAGGTTAAATAGGTAGGTTAATTAGGTTCGTTGGATTAACAAGCTAGGTTAAGTAGATTGGCAAAGGTTTTTTATTTTTGAAAAGACCACTATTTTTCAAGGAAAAGAATTAAGGCAAATTTTATTTTTCATTGAAGTGGTCATGTTATATCTTTTCATTGAAGTTGTTCAATTGTGCCCAAGTGGCTTTGTTGTTTCTGTGAATGATGTTGAGTGGTTTATGTTTTGCGGAATGTTGATTCATTTCATTAAAGCAAATTTTAGGTTCTCGATTTGTCCACTTTTTAGCAAAGGTCATGCTGAAATTTCCCGTGAATTTCGGCATGACTTGTGCTACAAACTAGGACATATCGAGTTCCCGGGATTTGCGGCACCAGGAAGGAGTCAACATTCCTGCAAAACAATAGTCCTTTTTTATGTCATTATTCATTTTATTAGGTCTAGAATTAATTGACTAGATTTAATCATAGGAAACATGGCTAGCAACGATGAAGTATAGGGTTCGGTGATTATGGCGACGCGTCACCGAAAGCGCATTTAATTTTTAGCCTTACCGACGATCAACAGATGTTGTTCTTTGGGCCCACCGTGGCATCGGGATCGAGACCGACTCAGACCGGTCTTTGAGACCGACACGCAGACCGGTGCTGAGACTGAGACCGGCGCTGAGATTCAGACCGGCATCGAGACCGGCGCTGAGACTGGTGCTGCCTATGGGAGCGGAGCCGGTGTAGAACCGAAAGCAAAGAGGCAGCGGGTTCCTAACAAACTCAGGACTACTAGAGTGGTGGTCACGGAGGTGGACAACGGCAATTTGAGCCAAAGGCGCCCGAGGAAGCGCGCGCGTGCTACGGCAATCAAATAGGCTGCATCATACGGACAACCGCCACCATCAACAATGAGAATCTAAAGAAGATAGAAAATATGAGGAGCTCCCTCCTAAAGAAGTTTCACCAGATATTCTTGTTCCCGGGCCGGAATGAGAAGGATTATGAAGATCCAGACAAGGACCCGGCTATGAAGAAGATACACAAACACGCCATGACCAAGTTTAGCAAAGCATTGGCCGCCTGGAAAAATCGAGTGAAAGCAAAGATCAACGACGGGGAACCCTACTTCGAGATTATAAAGGAAAGTCCGACAATCACTAAGAGCAGTTTCAAATATTCAAGGAGGCTTGCGAGGCGAAGCTGCCAAAGAAAAGTCTAAGTACATGAAGGGGCTTCAAAAGAAGAACATTGGGACCCACCACCTCGGAAAGCCGTGGTTACGGGCGGAAAGAGGTCCAAATGGGCCAAGGAGGACGCGAAGCCATGAAGTCTGGGCATCCTGCACTTTGGCGGATTTCACCGCCCGCAGAGCGTGACGCCCCGAGGGCCCGCACCGCTGGGACCCAGTGAAGAAGGTTTACGAGACAACACCGGTCATTACGGAGTTCATGAGACTGCTGGTAATTTTAGTTTCTGATCAATTCGACTGCACACGTTAGTCATATTTGTAAACGATCCTTGTGCCTTTTGTAGAGAGAGCAGCACCGGATTGCGGCCGAAAGTGACTCGCTGTCTGAGGCATTGGCGAGGCCCAAGTGGGACACTCCATTCAACCGGGCGTTGAACATATTGAAACAACAACCGGTGGATACTCGACCGTCATATGGACGCGTGCACGGTGTTGGAGACGGCGCCACGTGGAATAGGTACTACCGTGAGACCACGGAGGAGAAAAAGGAAAGACGGAGGTTAACTGAAGAAAGCATCGATAAGAAGGTTGAGATTGCAGTTGAGAAGAAATCATCTCGAACGATCGAATAGCGGTAGCTGCCGCAAAAAAAGCGATTGCAGATATATCTACTTCCTTGGCGACGGGCGTTTACACTTGGACAAGGCAAAATCCAAAAAAAAATGCAGAGGACTTTCCCTTGTCGACTTCTTGGGAGCACTGCTCCCGCGACCGGCTCCCCGCAGACTGCTCCCGCGACTGCTCCGACTGCTCACGCATCGGCTCCCGCACCTGCTCCCGCATCGGCTCCCGCACCGGATGTGCTCGGTGGTGCCTCCTCTTTGGCTGAGCTCGACGCCCTCACGGTATCTCGCCACACCGCCCCTTCAATATAAATGTATAATCTCCGTTTTGTTGTTTTCGGATGTCTCACGTCGCAGACTTTTCTTTGCAGGCCGGCGAAACCGTGCACCATATTGTACACCATCGGCGAACAGAAGGTGGACGTCGGGAAGGGGACGATAATGGAGCCGAAGGAACCATTGTTCCACAGCCGGTCGATCCCCCCGAACGTCTTCAAGGTTTCCGTGGCCAGTGTCAAACCGGGCCACAAGAATTTGCCTCCTCTAATACTAGTGGGGGATGACAACGAGACCCCGCGGCGGCTTGGTGATTGTTGCAATGGGTGGGTCCTATTGTGGCCAAAGAGTCTGCTTCGTCTGGAGGCGGTCGGGAGCACACCCACAAGCACGCAGCCTCAGCAAGGTATGAACATCAACACCCCACCTACCCAATTAGCGTCGGGTGTCGGGTTGGGTGATAGCGGACGGGTAAGCGGTGGCTCCATTAGTCGCCGATGACGCCGCCATGGATGAGGATGAGGATGACGATGGTGCCGAAGCAAGATGTCTATCTTGGCGCCTCCTCGTGGTTTGAGCATCATGAGTCGGTGCTCGAATTACCGCCTCAACGATATTGACGACCATCCGTGGTAAAGAAGCCTAGGAAGAGAGCGAGGAAAGGCAAAAAGCTGATTCTATGATCTAGCCGCCAAAGCAGCCTCGGCTTCAGACGTGTAGATATCCCCGATGCGGATAAATGGCATATCCCGGCCGACCAATCCTATCGAAACAGCGCTATGGGCCAGATTCGCGATCTAAGGAGACTTCATGACGATGTGTGCGGGTAGAGAAAGGCCTCATCGCCGAAGATCCGGGATACCCACTCTACGTGGTTAACGCTCGCGGCAAATGTAAATGACGTCGACGGCTTTCCCGCGGATAAGTTCTTCCTCCGATTCGATTACATATTCGACATGTTTCACGTGAAGAAGCTGGATTTTACGTTTGTCCGCCTTTATGCCTTGCACATGAACTACATCATTGGGGTTGAGCAGATACGTTTTATCTGTGTTGCTGACCCGTACTACATGCACGAGGGCTTCTTGGGAGTCTGTGCACAGCATCATGAATACGCGAGGGATTACATCGTCAGCTTCATGCTCGCCAATAAGGAAAAGGAGGCGATTCTCGTGCCTTATCATCCCGTGTAAGTCATCCGTGCTGCTATCCTTCCTTCGATTTCAATAATTCATTTGCACGGTGGAGGCTAATTAATTTGAGGTGTACTTATTTTGCACAACAAGGCGCGCTACCGTCCTCATCATCCTCTACCCCGATTCTCCCACGCCTTTACTTGGACTCGTCAAGAACATTCACAAAAGGATTACACCCACATCAAAGATGTTCTCGATAGTGCTATGTTTTACTACCAAGCAAGGTGGAGAGGTTAGGGATAAGAAGAGAAGGGCGGCAGCCCGCCTTCACCCATAAGACCGACCTGCTGCATCCAAAGAACCGAACGATTCTCTTAATGATGGATTCTATGTCCTACACCACATCTTTGGAGTACTGACGGGATCACCGTAAACTTCACATGGCACCTAGATCCGGCGATGCCCATATTCTCGCAATGGGCAAAGGACATAGGAGATATCGAGGATCATCGACTTCGAGCTGAGTTCTATAACATCCAACGTGAACTTGCCCAAATCATCATGAATGAGGTCGTCGGAAAAACAGGGATGTTCCATGCGTAGGACAAATGTCGCGGAAGATGTCCGAACATGGATAGCCTCTCGGCGTCTCGACATGAAGCCTTTCACTAAGCTCGATGACTATCTCCCTAACATGGATGGATGGCACGACATGATGGAGTGATTGTCGATATATGACAATGTGTCCGTTTAGTCCATACTTTCTTTTATGACAAAACTTTGAGTTATGCACGGTGAAACTTTATTTGTGATGTAATTAAACCATCCTCCTCCTCGACTAGCTTAAAATCACTCTAGTTAGGTCATTTTGGGTGCGATGAACTTTGTTATTTATGCTTATGATATGTTGTTTCTATTTTTGCCAAGTCTGTCTCTTTCTGTTGCTCAACTATATATGTTGCATATCATCGACTTATGTGACGATGCAGGTGCATAGATCATAGATGGCGAAGAAGTGCTATGCCAGGAGTATATATACGACAAGTGGCCGGAGTATCAGGCCCAGTGTACCGGTTTTCGGTTTCCGAGCGGCACGCAGTACTTAGTATAGGTTCATGCTAATGCGAGAGAGGGATACGAACTCATGTACTCAAATTGATAGCTATTCTCGCGTATATCATTGTTTAGATGGATGACGATGTATTTGCAAGTAATCGAGACTTGTATCGCTATTTTCAAGATTGATGACGAGAGACCACTTTGTGTTGGATGATGATTATGATGATGACATGATTTGATGAGACTAATTGTATGTATATGCTATGATTACATTTGTATGTGGATGATATGCTAAAGATTATTGTATAAAGCCTATTAAAATACAAAACAAATAAAAAACAAATATGCAGGAAAAAAAACTAATAAAACTAGTAGTAGCGAGGGGGAAATTTAGCAGTAGCGCCCACTTACGTGTAGCGCTTCCTGCTGAAAAGCGCTGCAGATAATATCAGTAGCGCCCTTTCACAAAGAGCGCTACAGCTATTGATCAGTAGCAGTAGCGTGGGTCAATAGGCGCTACTGCTATAAGTTAGCTATAGCGCCTTATTAGTAGCGCCGGCACCCGCGCTACTGAGAGGGCCAAAACCCGCGCTGCTGCTAGGCTTTTCCCTAGTAGGGACGCTTTGCGTCAATGCCATCTGTTTAGTTTCTTTATCGTATATGTGAATCGTGCAATGGCATCTTGTTTAGCCAGGCATCATATATGTGAATTTTCCAATGCCACCCTGGTTAGCCAGTCATCTTATATGTGAATTATATCATGCCATCATTTTTTTATTACGTGTTAAATTTTTCAACAATTTTAGTACATTCAATTACTCTTCCTGTGCATCAGCCATTCGGCACGGTCATGGAAAAATCTCGAGTGGAAACAAGGTCTTCAGAGCAGACAACGCTATGTGACAAAGCGCATGTCTTGCTGGTTACCGATAGCTCCTCGGAGGAGGATTCAGAGACAGATGACCAGTCATATCCCCGAGGTGCATGCTCTAACTTGGTAGGGTTATGTTGCTCATATCGTGCGTATGGTATCTTGCATTGCTATGTCATTTGCTTAGTTTACACATGCTTTGTGTGAATGCCACCTGTTTAGTGTCTAATTAGCATATATGTGAATTATGCAATGCCATCTTGTTGCAAGACATTATATATGTGAATTATGCAATGTTATCTTGTTGCAAGGCATTATATATGTGAATTACGCAATGCCATGTTGTTTAGGCAAGCGTCATATAAGTGAATTATATCATGCCGTCCTTTTTTTGTATTTCTCATTGCTTTTGTCGACAATGTTTGTATATTTAACTGCTCTTCCTGTGCATCAGCCATTTGAATTGGTGATGGAGAAATCTGGAGTGAAAACAAGGTCTTCAGAGCAGGCAATCCTACCTACTGAAGAAGATATCTTGCTGGTTACAAATAGCTCTTCATAGGAGGATTCAGAGGCAGATGGCCAGTCCTATTATCCCCCTGAGGTGTATGCTCAAACTTGGCGGAGTTATATTACTCATATCATGCATATGTTGTATTGCAATGCTTAGTTTTTACATCATATACATAATATTGAATGCATCTCCTTAGTTGACACATCATATATGCGATTGCCCTCTGCTCACTTCCTTAGTATATAAATCATATATTTGAATTATGTCTGTCGGTGTACTAAAGTAGGGGGTACCTTAGTACCCCGAACTTGTGCACGGGCAGTCGCAGCGCCCCGTGGCAAGGCTTGCCGGACGCCCGCCAAGACCCTCCATCACTTCCTATTACTGCCATTCAAGAACAAAGTATCAACCAAGATGACTAAGGCCCCGGCAAGAGGAGCTTGCCAGGAAGGCCAACCAAGGCTACTCAGAGGGACTTGCCGCGACGCCACGCGCGTCTCGGCAAGGCTCGGCAGCCGGCAAGCTTGCCGGGCCAGCAAGAGAAGGGCCGCGGCAAGGCTGCCACCCTGCGCTCCAGCACATCCAACGATGTGTCGCCCTGGGGCCATCCCAGAGGCACGTGGCGAGGCAATGCGCAGCCATGCGGAGCGAGGTGGCAAGCAGAGCTGACAGAGACGCCGTCGTGGCAACCGGTGGCTCACCTAACGGTCGTTTCTTTACACTGTTGGGGCGACCGGACGGGCATTAAATGACCTTGTCCCCTGCCGTCAGAGTTAGGTAGGGGACACTGTTGGTCACTGTTGTACCAACCTGCGTTTTTACCTTTCTACCCCCTCTTCCTATGCTGCCACCTGTTGGCACCCCCTTCAGACTATAAAAGGGAGGCCCATGCGCACGTAGAAGGGGTTCGGTTCATTCGACTCACAACGCCACTATACGCTCACATCCTCGAGCAAGATCAAATACAAGCACAAAGCAGCAGTAGGAGTTTTATCTCTCCGGAGAGCTCCAAAGCTGGGTAAAAATCACCCGTCTCCCCCGCGCGCCCGACCTCGATCCGCTCTGCAAGACCCTCCGCTCCCTTGTCGGACTAGAAGGGCCTCTGCCCCATAGGTGCTCGTGGCCGCACAGAGTTCGCCCCGGCATCTTTGGCGCGCCATGTAGGGGCTGCGTCGAGGTCGTGAGCATCTGATCCGGTCTCCGCACGCTGCATCAACGCCTTCATCAACATGCCACCAAGAAGAAGCCTTGGAGGTGGCCGCCCGTCTACATCATTCTACCACCACCGCCGAGCAAGCAGCGGTGGAGTGGACGCTGGCGGAGGAGGCGGCGCCGACGGTGGGGACGCGTCGTCACCAGATCCAAGAACAAGGCCCCGCAGCGCCGGCGGCAGGCAGACGCCGCACCTTCCCAGAGGTGCAAGGCCAACAACGCCGGTGCTTCTAGCATCGTGCTTGCATTGGAGCAAGGCCAAGCCGGTGGGTCGCGGACGCTCGAGGCCAGCATGCACGCCAAGATCTTTGGCGCAAGTGAGGTCTGATCGCCGGACGGGTGTTGCTCCTCCCAATCCGCTTGGGAGTCCGAGCACATCCGCTCCTCGCGCCGCTTCGCCGCCACCGCCACCTAAAAAGAGAGGAAGCGCCGCCCGAGCCCACCGCTTTAGATTACCCTCGGCGCCGCATAAGATTGACGATCGGAGGATGACCATTTACAACCTCATCGGCCGCTTAACGGCGACAAGCCCGGCGATCGAAGCGTGTAAGCCCGGCAAGACGCCCAGCGCAGCGCGGGCGCCGACAAGACCGCTGAGGGGTGCCGCCTCCGTGCACTCCCAAATTTCGAGGGCTAAGATCGCCCGCTCGCCGGGCCAACCCGACGCCGACTCCACTGCGTCGTCGGACCCGCGAACTCGCCGTGATCAGCGCCACGTTCTCCAAGAACGGCAACACGAAGACGCTCGCACCCGCATCGAGCGCAGAAGGGAAGCGCGACGTCAATCTGACCAGCAGTATTGCAAGATCCACCGCACCAAGGGCCATGATCTCCAAACCTGCAAGAAAGTGGAGCAGATGGCGGAGCTACAGAAAGCTGAGTACGAGCGCCGCGACAAGGAGAGGGCCCAGGGAGGCGGCGGAGGATCCGGCAAGAAGCCTCCCGCCCGGGGCCAAGCCGCGGCAAGGAGACAGGCCTCCCCGTGGCCGCGACAAGGATGAAGATGAAGATGGGGATGATGAAATGGAGGAAGATGAGACTGATGACCAAGAGTTTCAGAAGGCAACAGAGGTGTTGTGTATCGACGGCGGCGCCTCTCTGCACGCCTCGCACCGCCAACTCAAGCAGTGGGTGCGAGAAGTGAACGCGGCAGAGCCGTCCGTTGAGTCGCGCAAGCCTCTGAAGTGGTCCGGCACGCCCATCATCTTCGATGTTGAGGACCACCATGATCGTATCACTGCGGTCGGGTGCTTGCCGATGTTGGTCTCACCAACAATCCGCAACCTCAAGGTCACGAAGATGTTGGTTGACGGCGGGGCCGGCCTGAATCTGATCTCTGCAGCAGTACTCAAGAAGCTCCAGATCCCCGATAGCGAGCTCGAAGAAACTGGTACCTTTCAAGGGATAAATCCGGGAAGGAGCAAGCCAAAGGGGAAGATCACACTGCCAGTAACGTTTGGCAGCGAGCTGAATTTTAGGACAGAGAAAGTCACATTTGATGTTGCTGATATCCCGTTGCCCTACAATGGGATACTAGGCCGTCCTGCGCTCGCCAAGTTCATGGCAGCCTCTCACTACGCCTACAACGTGCTCAAGATGCCTGGTCCAATAAGTGTCATTTCTGTCCAAGGTGACAAGAAGGATGCACTTATCTGCATCGACAAGATCTACCGGGAAGCCGCAGCCGCCGCAGAGCGCAAGCCACTTGCCGCTGAAGCTCCCCAGGGGAAGAGGAAGGCCAAGTCCGGCAAGGATAGCTCTGGCGCCCACTCCGGCAAGCGCACCTCCCCGGAGCGCTGCGCTGTCGTCGAGGACGCGCCATCGAGCTCCACCGGCAAGTGCAAGAAGGCAAAGATAACTTCACCAAAGACCAAGCCCGGTGAGAACGGCTCTGGTACCTGCTCCGGTAAGCGCACCTCTCCGGAGTGCTGCGCCGCCGTCGAGGACGTGCCATCGAGCTCTACCGGCAAGTAGGGCGAAGGGAGCAGTCAAGTTTCGAAGTTTTTGAGTCGCATTCCTTGAAAATCCATACCTTGTATGAAAAACCTGTGTGCAAAGGGGACGAATCGTGGCTAAGTTGCGCCCTTGATCTGTTTCGAGTCCGCTCAACGATGAAAGCGCACCGCAACTAGCCCGACGAGTTCTTCCTGCCGAGAGGCAACACCGCCAGCGGGCTGTTGATGTCCCGCACTCAGCAAGTGTGTTTGCACCGGCGGGGTCCCTGAAAGCGTGAGGGAGAAAACGTACAAGGGAGGATATCCGGGGAGGAGTGCAGCCCCGCCGAAGCACAGAAGATGAAAAAGCTAAGTTGCCCAAGTTTGAGTAATGTCGTGGATTAGTCACGGCAGATGTCCTAGCGTAAGGACTTAGTCGTGGAGCCATCGCTACGGGTTTACTTGCAGGGGTTAAAGCGGACGCAAAGACACAAGGGTTTATACTAGTTCGGCCCCTTCGATGAAGGTAAAAGCCTACGTCTAGTTGTGATGGAATTGATGTAGTCTCGATGGCTAGGGAGCAAACAAGCTTCGCCTAGGCTCGAGTTGTAGTTGTTCAGACTTGAACCGCCGCCGGTCGCCCCTTATATACACGAAAGTGACGCCCGTCGGTTCAGAGAGTCCCAACCGTTCATACTGTGATCCCGGTTGGTATCTCTCTATTCCTAACTTACAATACAAGTCATACATCAGGCCGGTTTACGGCTACAAGTTCTAAACCGACTTATAGGCCTTGGGCCTTTCTCTGATTACACCACTAACGGAGGTAACCCGGCCCAAGCTGGCCGGTTTACACCTAGTGGTAATATCCCCAACATTAGGCCCCGATTGATTTGAACTGGTTCATGTCAATCCTTCACAAAGCCCGTATCTTGGACATCTTCTTTTGTTTAATAAACCGCCACGCCATCGTTGCTTCGATCATCAGAACCGCATGACGTCATTGCTTTCGTCATGTAAACCGCATGACGTCATCTTAAAATTTTATCCTTTATAACGCCTTCTTTAATAGCAGTCCTCGGATCCACGCGCTTGACCTAGCTTTTATCGCCTTATAAATAGGACCGAAGGGTCATTCTTTTCCTCCCTTCGCTTCCTCTTCTTCTTCTTCCTCGCGCCGCTGCCTTTGAGCTCCACCATCGCCGTGAACCTCTCGCTTCATCCTGTGCTGCTGCATCAACCTGAACGCGTGCAGCATCGCGGCTTGCTTCCGCGTCTTCTTCGCTCCCGTGAGCTTTTTTCCTTCTCGACTTAGATCTGGTTTCTAGGGTTTCAGCTTCGTACTGTGTTCTTCGCGCGTCTTCATTTAACCTTTTATCTTTTGAACCACGTTGTGGATCTGTGCTGCGTTAGTGGCGACGCGTCCACTGCACTTTCTCATCTTAGTCCCGTGGATCTTCTCGCGACATACATCATCACGTATTCCTCTTCCATTTCTTTTGTCACCTCCATGAAATATTTCTGTTTCTCAAGAACCCGCTTGATTCGTAGTAATCATGAGATCTTGTGAAACTTGTTTCTGTAAACTGTCCATGACTTCAATTATCTTCAAGGCCTAGATTAGGCGGTTTAACTCATCATAATAAAACCTGCCAAACCGGCATAGGTACACCATTAGTCCCCTTGTTGAACCGCCAGAACGCATCTGACCTTATATCATAATGAACCGGTTTGTAGATACTGCCTCCGGTTTATCATAATTTAGATCAATCACTTGGTAACAAACACGCCCTTAAACCGGATCCTTCTCCTTGTAGATCTTATCATGGCCAAACAGGTGTACGAATGCAACTGGGTTCCTTCCCCGCCTCTCGAGACACGCTTGAATGAACTGGTATCGATCGGCGCTTTAGATGATCAAAACACAATCCATTGGAGGGTTCCTGGAGAGGAATGTCCTCCCATACCTCAGGAAGGGGAAGTCGTTGTTTTCACGGATCATCTGGCCCGGGGTTTCAAACCGCCCGGGTCAAAATTTTACCGGGACGTGATGGCCAATTTTCAGCTCCGTCCCCAAGACATTGGCGCCAACTCCGTTACCAACCTGTGCCACTTTCAAGTGCTGTCCGAAGCATATCTGCAAGAGGAACCTTCTGTTGAACTGTTCAGAGATCTCTTCCACCTAAACCGTCAGCTTTTGAATTCACCGACGGCCCCAATACGTAATTAGGCGGTATGGCTATCCGAAGAGGAAGGAGATCACCTATCCCCACGCCAAACTCCACACTCACCCCAAAGAATGGAATGCGACTTGGTTCTACTGCAAAGATACTTCTCAAGGTGAAAATCCTTTACCGGCTTTCGGCCCGAGCGGCTAAGCAATACTCATCCCTTTCTCAAAGATTGACTACCAAAGAGAGAAGCAAATATGCCCCATAACCGTCCAAGCTCCGAGCCTTTATGGCCAACGGTTTGGTAGGATTGATCTCGACGCTCTTTGGTTATCTTGGGGCATATCGCCTTTGAGCCGGCGTTCGGTTTGATGTGCCAAGATACCGCAGCGCCGATGACCCACTCCGACACACCAAATTGGGCTGTGCTCAAGATGAAGTTACGGATTCAAGAAGGAAAATGCTGAATGAATCGGAGCATCTCGTGCTCAAACCGCTTAGCTCCTCATCGCACCATCAACGCACCACCTGCGGTAAGTCTCAGGTTGTGTCATCATAAAAACCCGTTGTTACTTTCATATGTCCAACTCTCAATTATTTCTGATCCAGGGCGATAATCCGTTTTGGAGCAAGAAACTCTCCCAAGACAAAGCGGACAAAGTTGGGCGCCAAATCGCCCAAAACAAAAGTTGTCAAGAAGTCCGCCCACAAGAGGAAGACTACTGCTTCATCTGATCCGGCCATTGACGATGATGTGGGTAATCCGGAACTTGATTCTCTTGGCTTGCTTTTTACACGCCTTATTGATGATGATGCTTGTTAGATGACGCCTTTGAAGAACGCCGGATTTGCCGAGGTAACCATTCTTTCTTCCGACTCAACAAACTTGCCTTCACCAAAATTTCACCGCAAACCGGAAAGTTAACTTTTCTCACCCTCTTGCTTACTTGGATCCCAAACTTCTTATGAAGACACAAAGAACATGAAGCTCGCCAAGACAACCCCAAGACAATGACGGTGTAGTTACCTCTGCCGGTTTACCAAACAGCCCGCTCGAAAGCTACCGCACCGAGGTTTCCAACCTTTTTATTGCCTTAAATTCCAAAGCGGGTTTGTTCCACAACCTCTTAATCCGTCCGACTCCGATTATCGTCACCTCCCATTCATCCTCTGGCGAATCGTCACCACTCAGCTACCACCGTTGAAGATAGCCGCCGGGTAAGTCAAACGCCATATGCTTTTCAATTTCTTCAGAATATATATGCCTTGTTCCCGAATCTTTGTTTCTTCGTAACCAAACGAAACCAGCAAGAAGGCTCGCTGGACAAAATAGTTGAAGAGCTGCCGCCGCCAGATCATGAGCGGCGCCGGATCTCGAAAACGTTGCCTCAAGATATTCCAAATGACCCTCCGATTCAAGAGGAGGTTATTCTCAAGAGAGGCTCACAACCCTTCAATCTCTGCTGATCCACCTGCCAAAGACCGTCCGGTTTGAAAAGCCTCGCAGCCCTCATCAAACAGCCGTGCCCACCCGATCCGTCGAGTCGAAAGACGATGACGCTAGGATTATCGGCATGGGCCGCTCTGAACCGGGGAGTCCTGCAACCTTAACCCGGCATACTGTGAAAGAGGACTCTTCCACTTTTAACAAAGGAAAGTGGGTTGTCGAGCTGGAAACATATGCCGCTTTGAGCGCCCAAGACCTTCATTCCGGATATCTGAACCGCTTTACAAAGAGCCGTGATTATGAAGCGGCTTGGTGAAACTAATGAGAGACAAGTTTGAGGTAACACTCCTTTCCTTACTACCAAAGATAGTAGTCCTTGTAGCCCCAAGGGCCGGTTTGTAATCTTTGATCAAACGGGACTTGATAATTTTCTTTGATAGATTTTGCAATCTTCCCTCATAACACACGGGGCGGTTTAACGATGCATACTTAAACCGGTACTCCAAAAACTTCCCGACAACACTTTAGTAGAATCAATAGCCATTAGCCCCCAAGTGCCGAGTTGAATACTCGTATTGAGCTTGGGACTTTGCCATGTATTAGCAAAGAGAAAGATTGAAGGTACATTAGCCCCAAGTGTCAAGCATATAAGCGTGTTGTGTGGTTGAGACTTTAACTTAGACTGTTGGCTGATCATACCATCAATGCGCAGGCTGAGGTGAAAATCAAGGATGATCGGATTGCCGATTTACAGGCGGCTTTGAAAACCCAGCAGGCCGAAACAGAGAAGGCAAAGAAAGAGTTAACTAGTGCCTTGACCGCTGCTGAGCAGGTGAAGGAAAGCATGAAGAAAGAACAGGCAGCCTGGGCTACTGAAAAGGCCAATTTGCTCAAACGGGCAGAAAATGCTGAAGCTGCTCTTAAACCGGTGGTGGACGATCTGACAGCCGTGAAGCGGCAAGTACATTCCATGACTGCAGCCATCTTCGGTAAGCTCCCCGTGAATTAGTGTGATATGTTATTCTTGCTGCATCTTTAATCCGGTTTAAAACTGTCCTGTTATTGTATGCAGGCACACGCGTTGGGCACTTGGGAAATGACGTGCGGAAGAAACTGAAGGCTGTCTACACTTTAGTTGAGCAGTTATATACCGGAGCCCAGCGCGTTATCACCACAATGTCTCATAACAATCCAGCGCCGCCCACGATTCAAGATACTCAACCGGCTATCCATCCTTCCTTCCCGGATTGAAGAGGTGAAGAAATCACGCACGAACCGGAGCCATCAACGCCTTTGATCCGAGCCAAGGCATGGGTACCAGATTTTGATCCCGTGGAAGCAGCTCAAGGCTACCCCAGCGTGAAAGAAGATGGCTCGGACTTCAGCGAAGAGGACTTGCGGGCGATAAACCATGCGGTACGCCCGCTGGCTTGTCAATTGGCCGAAGAAGCCGATTTGGAGCACTACCAAGCCCAATATAATGAGCAGAACAAACGTGTGTCCGCCCCAACCTTTGAACCAGAAAACCTGATCCCTCCAATCCATAAGCATACTTACGCACCCGACATTGAACCGTCGTCTTTGATTCACGAAGAGGCTGTTTTCCAAGCGCTAATGGGAATCGACTGGACTACTGTGGATTTCCAGCCGATGGGTAGAGATGAAGATGCTGAATCGGCGGAAGATGAAGAACAGTCTTGAACCAATAGCCGGTTTAAACAACTGCCGTGGGCTGTTTACCCAAAAAACAATGATCTCATTTGGGCACTGTGTTGCCTTGTAATAGCCTTTAGTTAAAACTTGTCGCCGGATATGCCTTCGCATAGATGAAACTTTTGTTTGATTGATACTCCCCGCAACGAAAAATTGAACCTCGGCGGCGGTGACACCGCCAGCCGGTTTATGGCATCCAATATATATGCGTATCGAAAATGAATTAATATGCGATACAAATACCTGTTGTATCTGGCATGAAGTCGGGCGAGCTAATCTTGAAGCGAGGCCTTAAAACCATGACCGTCTGGGAGACAATAACTCCCATATAGTCGCGGCTGAATCAGCACAAGCCCCGTGTTACTCCATGAGGATGAACCGAAGAAGGTAAACCGCAGATAAAAACTTGTGTAATACTAAACCGCGGTCCGTCGCTTTGTTATCGATACTAAACCGATAAAAATATTCGTCGGGTTGAAAAACGCAACAAAAATCGAATACCAACTATGTGAAAATATGGCAACAAAGGCAATAACTCTTTGCAAAAGTAAAGCTTCATGGAGCTGGTCGATGGCATTACCATGGTCGACGCAACCAAGCCCCAAGGCGAAGCGATGGTGCTAGTCGGCCAGTCCCCAAAAGACTCTTGGCGAGTACGCCGCCAAGTGGCATGACATTGGTCTGGTTCGACCAAGCCCCCAAATGACGCTGGCCCTATTGGTCGACTCAAGAGGCGTGACTGTTCAGACGTGACCGTGTCCCCAATGATCCGTGGCTTTCGCTTATCAAGAGGTGTTGCATTGGTTCGGACACCACCAAGCCCCCAAGTGATAAATATAATCGTCAAGGGGTAAACCGGAGGCCGCTTTTAAAAATGTAAACACTCCATGTAACCACACATGAGAAGAAAGACAGAGACCCCGCTTTAGCCGAGGTCCGATTTTTATTATATCAAGATAATATATACATTGTCATGCTATGTACATAAACCGAGCCGATGACTCAAGTGCAGTAAGGTCAAGATGAGCTATATTCCACGGCCTATTGGTCTCTCCTCTCGATGTACGTGAGTCTTTACGCCTCGAATATCAACCAGATAGTAGGAACCGCTGTGTAGATTCTGTCGACCACAAAGGGTCCTTCCCAAGGCGGGATAACTTGTGCATATCTGTCTCGGTCTTGGATGAGACGAAGCACCAAATCTCCTTCCGAAAGGCTCGTCTTAACCCGGCGGCCGTGATAACGACGAAGATCTTGTCGGTAAATCGCCGAACGAGCAGCCGCCATATCACGCCCTCATCCAATAGGTCCAAAGCGCCCCTGTCGCGCCACCTCGTTGTCCGCTTCAACATAAGCCGCTACACGGGCTAATCGTGCTCGATATCATCGGGAGAACCGCCTCGCCCGTAAACCATGAAGAAAGGTGTGTACCCGAAGAGACCGGTTTGGCGAGTATTGATACTCCATAGTACCGATGGGAGCTCTTCAACCCAAAGACCGGTGTTCTCTCAGAACGGAACCGTAAGTCGGGTTTGATGCCTCGCAAGATTTCGATTAGCACGCTCGCCGCCCGTTGGATCTGGGTGCGCCATCGACGACACATCAAGCGGATATGCTCACGCTCACGTAATTCTTTCATAGCCCCTTGGACAGATTAGTGCCATTGTCAAGAATGATACCGTGGAAAGCCAAACCGAAAATCACCTTTTGATGAACTCGCACCGCTGTTGCCGCATCACACTTGGTCGGCTGTGTTCCGCTTCAACCCACTTGGTGAACTTGTCCACTGCCACCAACAGGTGGGTCTTCTTATCTCTGGATCGTTTAAAGGGCCCAACCATATCCAGCCCCCAGGTTGCAAACGGCCACGTTATTGGGATCATCCTCAATTCTTGTGCCGGTACATGAGCACGCCTGGAGAATTTCTGACATCCATCGCACCGTTTGACCAAGTCCTCCGTGATCAAGATGAGCAGCTAACCAGTAAAATCCATGACGGAATGCCTTCGCCACTGTGGACTTTGAACCGGCGTGATGCCCGCAATCCCCTTCATGGATTTCTCTTAAAATTTCACAGCCTTCCTCAGGGGAAACACAACGTTGAAACGCCCCTGAAACACTGCAATGATGCAACTCACCATTAAGAATCGTCATAGATTTGGAGCGCCGGATTATCTGTCTGGCCAGAACCTCATCTTCTGGCAACTCCCCTCGAGTCATATACGCAAGATAAGGGATCGTCCAATCCGGAATAACATGCAATGCTGCCACCAACTGAGCCTCCGGATCAGGAATAGCCAAATCCGCTTCACCAGGGAGTGGGACCGACGGGTTGTGCAAGACGTCCAGAAAGATATTAGGCGGGACCGGTTTACGCTGAGAACCCAACCGGCTTAAAGCGTCTGCCGCTTCGTTCTTCCGGCGATCCACATGATCCACTTGATAGCCCTTAAAGCAACTCGCGATATTATCCACTTCTCGACGATATGCGCCATGAGGGGTCCTTAGAATCCCAAGTGCCGATACTTGCCGAGCCACCGATCCGAAGTCACCAAAGCACTTAACCCGCTTAAGTTCATCTCCTTAGCCATCCGGAGACCATGGAGCAAGGCCTCAGACTCAGCTGCATTATTAGTACAAGGAACATTAAACGGAGAACGAATAAAACTTATCACCCGTGGGGAAGTTAAACGACTCCAATTTCGAGCCTTCCAATTGCTGGATCCGCCAAAGTGGATAGTCCAAGATGTGTGATCCGCTTCTCCGGTGCTTGTAACTCCGTCCGGTCATTAATGAAATCAACAAGTGCTTGTGACTTCACCGCGCGTGCGTGGTATATACTTTAGTCCATGTGGCCCAAGCTCGATGGCCCATTTTGCAATCCGCGATTGCCTCTCTGTTCAGATGATATCACCCAAAGGGGCTGAACTAACCATCGTGATAGGGTGCCCTTGGAAATATTACTTTAGTTTCCGATCGCCATAAAAACACCATAGACTAGCTTCTACCAATGCGGATATCTCGCTGGACTCAATAAGCACCTCATCGATATAATAAACCGCCGTTGAACCGGATACTCCTTGCTCGCCTCCTTGCGCTCTACCACAATGGCCACGCCATCGCCGAGCATTGGCTGCTACATATAATAACAACGGTTCCTTGTCAACCGGAGCCGCAAGAACAGCGGATTGGCTAATTGCCGCTTTAGATCCTCAAATGCTTCGTCGGCACGGACTCGCATAAAATTATCTGCCTTCCTCAAAGATCTCGTATAAGGGAATAGCCTTTTCTCCAAGGCGGCCGATAAACCGCTCAACGCCGCAATCCCCGCCCGCCAGACGACTGAACATCGTTGATACACTTCGTTTAGCCAAGGAAGTGATGGCTTTAATTTTTCCGGATTAGCCTCAATTCCTCTGTTAGACACCAGAACCCCAATAACTTGCCACGGAACACCAAAAACACACTTGGCCGGATTAAGCATCATCTTATAAATGCGCAAGTTGTCGAAGGTTTCTTCAAATCTTCCACCGTTGTCTCCTTTTGTCTTGATTTCACCACAATATCATCTACATAAGCATGCACATTGCGGCCGATCTGCGTGTGCAAGCAATTTCAGACACACCACCGATAAGTAGCTCGGGCACTCTTGAGCCCAAAAGGCATAGATACATAGCGAAGGCTCCAAAGGGAGTTATAAACGCCGTCTTCTCCTGGTCCTTAACCGCCATTTTGATCTCGATGATATCCGAGTATGCGCCCAAAAACTTAAACGCCACATCTCCGCCGTGGCATCAATAATCTGATCAATGCGGGAGGGCAAAGGATCATCGACAAGCCTTGTTAAGATCTGTGTAATCCACACACATACGCCAGTGCCATTTTCTTAAGGACTAGCACCGGATTAGCAAGCCACTCGATGAAACACTTCAATGATAAAGCAGCCGCCGTAAGCTCGGCTACTTTTTCTCCAATGGCCTTTGCGCCTCTCTTCATTAAACCGGCGGAGGAACTGTTTCACCGGTTTATACTTAGGATCCACATTAAGTGTGTGCTCAACGAGTTCCTCAGACACCGCATGTCGATGGCTTCCATGCAAAGATATCCCGGTTCTCACGGATGAACTCGATGAGCGCGCTTTCCTATTTAGGATCCAGGTTGGCACTGACAGTGAACTGCTTGGACGAATCGCCTGGCACGAAGTCAACAAGCTTGGTCTCAGCGGCCGATTTAAACTTCAGGTCTGATTCATGCTCTATAGTGGGTTTCTTCAAAGGGGTCATATCTGCCGAATCAACATTGTCCTTATAGAACTTCAACTCCTCCGTGGCACAGACCGCCTCTGCATAAGCTGCATCTCCTTCCTCACATTCCAAAGCGACTCGGCGGCTTCCATGCACCGTTATCGCCCTTTGTAACCCGCATTTTGAGCTGCAAGTAAATATAACAAGGTCGTGCCATGAACTTAGCATAAGCTGGCCGCCCAAACAGGCATGATATGGACTCGGATTTTCACTACTTCAAAAGTTAGCTTTTCGCATCGAATCATGCTCATCTCCAAAAGCCACATCCAGGGCTATCTTACCAACAGGATAAGCAGATTTGCCTGGTACTACACCATGGAACACCGTATTGGACGGTCTGAGATCTTTGTCTGTGAGACCCATGCGACGGAAAGTTTCATAGTACAATATATTGATACTACTTCCTCCATCCATAAGCACCTTAGTAAACTTATAGCCCCCAACCTGAGGATCTACCACTAACGCCGGTGACCGGATTATCAACCCGGGGATGGTCCTCTTCGCTCCATACGATAGGCTGCTCGACCAAGCGAAATACCGCGGCAAAGCCGGTTCAACAGAGTTTATCGCCTGCTTGTGAAGCTTCCGATCCCGCTTGTCCAAACCGGTTGTGAAAACATGATATCGCCCACCATTCAATCGCTTTGGTTGGCTCGATAGCTCGACCGCTGCTGCTGCTGCCGCCGCCACTCTGGTCATCCCGGCTATGGTGATTGCCTTGACTAGGCCCTCGAACCGAAGCTCCGCCCCGACCCGCCCATGGAAACCGGATCCTGAACCGCCTCGACCCGGTCATACCGAACGCTTGGAGTTCTTGAACCGTGATAATATAACAGTTTTTCCAGAGATGGTTCGACGGGACTCTTCGTCCCTGCTTGGGACAAGGCTGATTCAACAAGTAATTCAAACGGCTTGTATTAGGATTTGGACCCCGATTCGCTTTGCCTCTCGCGCGCTGGCCCCTCGCCCCACGATTAGTGTTGGCTACGAAACCGGGTTGCCATCGCCTTGCGCTTGCCCCCGCTTTCCATGACCCGCCGGTTTGTACCGCTGCCCTTGAGTTGCCGTTCTTCTTTCCTTCCCGGCTTCATCATCATCGACCAGATCCTTGGTACCGTCTGAATCGGCATACTTTACCAAAGCGCCATGAGGGTTCCCATATCATTACGTAACCGCTTCATACGCCCCAATTTTAATTTCAAAGGTTCAAACCGCAGCTGTTTTCTAATGTTAAGATCGCCGAGTCGGCGTTAATCCGGTCAAGAGTGCGTAATCTCGACACACGGCGCACTCCAACGGGTTGTTGACTTCTTCTTCTCGGACGAAGCCGCCAAGTCTACGATGGATTTTGGCTGCTTACACGCATCCTTGAAGTTCGATAAACCGGCCCAGAATCGCCCATGAACTGATGGAATTGGGCGGTAAGCTCTTCAACCAAGCACGGGCTGTGCCTTCCATCATCATGGTGAAATACTTTGCACATGCGCCTCATCCACATCTAGCATCTCCATGGCCATCTCATAACTTTCAACCCACGCCAGGGACAGATCCGTGGTGTAATTTGGCACTTTGTGGGCCCTTAAATCCTTGGGCAGACGCGACATTGCGTAAAGCGGGATTAAACAGGCACCCCAAAGCGTATGCGACTCGGTCCGGGCGAAGGTGGTAGGGCGAACCGTGTGTGTTGATTCAGATCATCTGCGCCGCTAACTCAGCCTCCTGCGTCCGGCCCGATCCACCACCTCCCGAGCATCACGAATGCCGCCTATCGGTGATTGCCTCGGCCGCTTCACGGTCCCGTGCGCATTTGACAGGGCGGTTCATCCATGCGCGCCGCCAGAGCTCCGCTTGACGGGCGAGTGAATCCGATCGCGGCAGTATGAATACGCTTCGCTTGGATCGTGCAGTCCCGAGAAGCTCCTTAACCCGGCGTGTCTCAAGCGCCAGGGGAATCTCCTTCGATCGATCGCCCAATCGTGCAGCAGAGCCGCAACAAGGTTGTCCATAGGGTTAGAATAATGGCCTGGGTGTTCAGACCGGCGAGGAACCACCATGTTCGCTGCGGAGGCTCCATCAGCGCGGTTGGACCGCCGCTCCCGCCTCCCGGTGCCTCAATCCGGCTTACCTCCTGTCTTTGGGCGGGTTGTTGGGTCCGCCCGGGTCTGGAAGAGATTTCTAGGATCAAATCGATGGCAGCGCGATCTGTATTTCCGCTTTAACACCTCTCGCGACGCACTGGTCAAGCATGAGTTTGTAAGCTTGTGCATCTAAAGCGCCCGCTCGCAGCCATCGCGCCTTCTCTCGCCGCTAGATCCGCTTTGGCTTATGCGTGATCTGCTCTTTCACCTTTGCAATTTCTGCGTTATGAGCCTCGATCCGCTGGATTGTCCTCCGCCATGAGCGCGCTAAGCGTATCAAACAGATCGACAGAACTTGAACGGCGGGCGCACCGGGCCTCCTGCCCCTGCTGCCGCTGCTGAGCCGGAAAGCATTGCTACCGCGGTTGCAGAGTGATTCGCCGCCTGCGTACCGGCCATGAATACTCCAACCCGGTTTAGCTAGCTTGGGGGGTCCGGAATACTGTCACCGTCGGAACAGCCCCTGGTCATATCATCCTGCAATTGGTACAATGACTCGGTCTCTCCTGTTGAAGATTCATCGCCAGAATAAACGACGGTCTCGCTACCGTGTTCGAACAAGCGCCATACTCCCTCCATGGGTGACTCTAACGAAGACATGTTTCACGGCCGCTTAACTCGGGCAGGTCGCGACGCCGAGCCGCCTCGATGAGGTCGGTGCAGATGTCCGGCCAGCCCAGCCCTCCGATCTTGCCGATGAAAACGCGTGTATGCCGCCAAGGGGACCCGTATCCATACTCGATTGAATCGCCTCGACCCCATCCGCATCGCCGATGTAGATCCAGCCGCGACGACTCTTGGTCATCCGCCCACGACGTAGCCTTCGAGTCCTTTGAGCTTGCCCTCCAAGGTCGTCAAACCATCGCGGCGATAGCCCCACGGTGGGCGCTTAACCGTCGTGGATTAGTCACGGCAGATGTCCTAGCGTAAGGACTTAGTCGTGGAGCCATCGCTACGGGTTTACTTGCAGGGGTTAAAGCGACGCAAAGACACAAGGGTTTATACTAGTTCGCCCCTTCGATGAAGGTAAAAGCCTACGCCTAGTTGTGATGGAATTGATGTAGTCTCGATGGCTAGGAGCAAACAAGCTTTGCCTAGGCTCGAGTTGTAGTTGTTCAGATTTTGAACCGCCACTGGGTCGCCCCTTATATACACGAGTGACGCCTGTCGGTTCAGAGAGTCCCAACCGTTCATACTCAGATCCCGGTTGGTATCTCTCTATTCCTAACTTACAATACAAGTCATACATCAGGCCGGTTTACGGCTACAAGTTCTAAACCGACTTATAGGCCTTGGGCCTTTCTCTGATTACACCACTAACGGAGGTAACCCGGCCCAAGCTGGCCGGTTTACACCTAGTGGTAATATCCCCAACAAGTACAGAACATTTTTCAGCTTTAAATCTCTATGTTATATTCCTTGAACGTTCACCCCTTGTATGTAAAACCCGTGCGTGGAGGGGCCGACTCGTGGTTAAGTTGCGCCCTTGCTTTGTTTCAAGCCCGCTCAACAATAAAAGTGCGCCGCGACTACGCCGACAAGGTTTCTTGCCGGAAACAACACCGCCGGCGGGCTGCTGATGTTCCGCACTCAGCAAGTGTGTTAGCGCCGGCAAGTTTCCTAAAAGTGTAGGGTAGGAACATACAAGGGGTGCAACGGGGTAGAGGAGGTAACATAGCAAGCCTTGCCGTGGGACGTCCTTTGTTTGAGAAACTTGCGCGCGGAGGAGCCGACTCACGGCTAAGTTGAGCCCTTGATTTGTTTTCGAGTCCGCTCAAACAATGAAAGCGCGCTGCAGCTAAGCCCGACGAGGTTTCTTGCCGGAGGCTACACCGCCAGCAGGCTGCTGATGTTCCGCACTCAGCAAGCGTGTATGCGCCGGCAAGTTCGCTAAAACCGTAGAGTATAAACATACCAAGGACGAAGCACCGGGGGCTGCGATGCCAGCGGCGAGAACAAGGGAAAGGGCGCAGGCTCCCGCGCCCCGACAAGCCAGAGTTGCCGGGGGCTGTGATATCAGATAAGTTTTCCATCCCTCTTCGTGCATCCTCCTATGGACCGGGGGATGCGGGCCCGTGTCCTTGAACGAGCATGCCTTGTATGGGAAAACCTGTGCGCGGAGGAACCGAATCGTGGCTAAGTTGCGCCCTTGATTTGTTTTCGAGTCTGCTCAACAAAACAAGTACGCAGAATCGCCCGGCAAGGTTTCTTGTCGAAATAAAGACGGCCGGGTTGCCGATGTCCCGTGACTCAGCAAGTGTGCTTGCGCCGCAAGTTCCTCAAGCGTAGGGGTGGAAACATACAAGGCACAGGATCAAGTAAAGGGCGGAACCCGGCAAGCATTCCCCTCTTTTCATTAAAAACATCCCATTTCAATACAAGTCCATAGAGGATGAAAAACATGAAAGAGAGGATTACAAGTTTTAAATGCAGCTAAGGCCCGAAGGCTTACAAACTAAGAAGATAAGATGCCCGTAATCCCTCTCATGTTTCTCTCTCCAGGAGGTAGGTCAAGGAGGCCCCGGCAAGAGAAGTTTGCCGGGAAGGGCAAAAGGAGCGCCTAGGTGAGCTACGCGCCAGAAGACACCAAGAGAACACCCTGTGGGCCGCCAGAGCTTGGCGGAGATGGAGGCGCCGAAGCAGAGCTCAAGACGGGCGGCGGACGTCAAGACGATTGCCGAGGGCACCTCGCCTCAGATTCGACTTGACGGCCTTGCCGCCACCCTCTTCCTCTTCCGCAGCCTCTCACGCCAGCCGCCCAAGGAGACGGCCCGGAGTTCGAAGGCGGCGACCGGATGATGGGGTCGCCGGTGGCGCCATGAGGCGACGATCGACGCTTAGTCGGACTCACCGCCGCCGTCGTCGCTGCCGCTCTCCTCCTCGTCACTCGCCAAGGGGGAGTCTTCGCATCGGAGGAGCTGTCCACGCAGCATCTCGCCCGGTGCCGAGTCCTCGAAGACCTTGACGGCGAGAAGGTCGCCTCCATTAACTTAAAATGGAGGGTGAACCCGCCGTCAAGCTGTGGATGTGGGCGAATGTCTTCCACCCTCGATCGAAGTACATCACGCCGGGCCGGGATACGACACTAACTCGAGTGCCGCTGATCCCGCAGCCCCTCATGCGCAACTCCAACATCTCGGGCGGGTCCGGTTCCATCGTGCTCGCAAATGGAGACGGAAGCCGGAGGCGGCGACGAGGTGGTCGGCGCAGCTTGATGAAGAACTCCCACGGGTCGTCCCCGGTATGGACCGCCTCGAGGAGAGGAGCTGCCGGCGGAGGCGAGGGAGGCGCACCGCCCCGGCCGCCTCTTCCCGAGCGCCTGACTGCCCTCGACCTTGTCCATGCCTCGCCCCTCCTCTCCCCCTCGTGGCGGCCCGCCACCACAAAGGGATAGGGAGAGCCGCTGCTGGAAGCAACCTCGCTGCCACCGCTGAAGGATCAGGGTTCCCTCCTCCATGGCGAGAGGGAGGAAGAGTAGCGCAGTTGAAGCAAAGAGAAGATGAGGAAGTGCGAGATTTTGCGCCTCTTCCGCCTTTTTAAGGAACGGTGGGGACTCGGCCGCCCGCCAGCCAATCGGAGCGCTGGGAGGCAGAGGAGCGGGTCGGCCCACCACCTCCGCCTGCGTGACGGCTCGGTTTCCCACCTTCGCCGCCACCACCCCCACGCTGAATGGGAGCAGCGTGGCGGGAGGCAAAACCAGGCGACAGTGAAATGACCTCCCCGCCCTGCGGATCAAAGGCGGACGCCGCAATCGCGCGCACCACCCACGCCTCCCACGACACCGTAATTGACGCGTGCCGTTACGAGAGGACGCGGTGGACACGGAGCCCGATCGTGCGTGGACCTGTGCCGCATGACTGTGTTCTGTTTTGGGCTCGCCCAACAACGCCGGCGCGTGTATGGCCCAGGCCGGGGCTCTGTCGGTGTTTAAAGTAGGGGTACCTTAGTACCCCGAACTTGTGCACGGGCAGTCGCAGCGCCCCACGGCAAGGCTTGCCGGACACCCGCCAAGACCCTCCGTCACTTCCTATTGCTGCCATTCAAGAACAAAGTATGAACCAAGATGACTAAGGCCCCGGCAAGAGGAGCTTGCCGGGAAGGCCAACCAAGGCTACTCAGAGGGACTTGCCGCGACACCACGCGCGTCCCGGCAAGGCTCGGCAGCCGGCAAGCTTGATGGCCCAGCAAGAGAAGGGCCGCGGCAAGGCACTTGCCGCGGCAAGGCTGCCACCCTGCGCTCCAGTGCATCCAACGACGTGTCGCCCTGGGGCCATCCCAGAGGCACGTGGCGAGACAATGCGCAGCCATGCGGAGCGAGGTGGCAAGCAGAGCTGACAGAGACGCCGTCGTGACAACCGGTGGCTCACCTAACGGTCGTTTTTTACATCGTTAGCGACCGGACGGGCATTAAATGCCCTTGTCCCCGCCGTCGAGTTAGGTAGGGGACACTGCTGGTCATGTTGTACCAACTCTGCGTTTTACCTTTCTACCCCTCTTCCCACGCTGCCACTGTTGGCGCCCCTTTAGACTATAAAAGGAGGCCCATGCGCACGAGAAGGGGTTTGGTTCATTCGACACACAACGCCACTATACGCCGCATCCTCGAGCAAGATCAAATACAAGCACAAAGCAGCAGAGGAGTTTTATCTCTCCAGAGAGCTCGAAGCCGGGTAAAATCGCCTGTCTCCCAGTAGCCTCGACCTCGATCTGCTCACAAGACGCCTCCGCTCCCTTGCCGGACTAGAAGGGGCCTCCTGCCCCATAGGTGCTCGTGGCCGCACAGAGTTCGCCCCGGCAATGTCATGCCATGATATTTACATAGACAACTTGTATCTGAATTATGGCATGCCAACCCATTTTTTAAAGACATAATATAGTTATATCATCTCATCATGTTTACATAGCCATCATACATGTGAAATTGTGTCTTGCTATCCTGTTTAATTAGCCCTCATATATGTGAAATTATGTCCTGCTATTCTGTTTGGTTAGACAACATAAATGTGAATTATTTCATGCCCTGTTTTCTTCCCTACTATCCATTGCACCTGTCTATCTTACAATGTTTATACATTCAATTACTTTTCTTGTTTATCAGCCATTTCAATTGGAGGGTGATACGTCTCCAACGTATCTACTTTTCCAAACACTTTTGCCCTTGTTTTGGACTCTCACTTGCATGATTTGAATGAAACTAACCCAGACTGACGCTGTTTTCAGCAGAACTGCCATGATGCTATTTTATGTGTAGAAAAGAAAAGTTCTCGGAATGTCCTGAAAATCCACGGAGGCACCTTCTAAAATTAATAATAATTATTGGGCGAAAGAAGTACACCAGGGGGCCCACACCCTGTCCACGAGACAGGGGGAAGCGCCCCCTCCTCCTGGGCGCGCCCCTATCTCGTGGGCCCCCTGGACCTCCATCGACCTCAACTCCAACTCCATATATTCACGTTCGGGGAGAAAAAATCAGAGAGAAAGTTTCATTGCGTTTTACGACACGGAGCCGCCGCCAAGCCCTAATCTCCCTCTCGAGGGCTGATCTCGAGTCCATTCGGGCCCGGAGAGGGGATTCGTCGCCGTCGTCATCATCAACCATCCTCCATCACCAATTTCATGATGGTCACCGCCGTGCGTGAGTAATTCCATCGTAGGCTTGCTGGACGATGATGGGTTGGATGAGATTTACCATGTAATCAAGTTAGTTTTGTTAGGGTTTGATCCCTAGTATCCACTATGTTCTGAGATTGATGTTGCTATGACTTTGCTATGCTTAATGCTTGTCACTAAGGCACGAGTGCCATGATTTCAGATCTGAACCTATTATGTTTTCATGAATATATGTGTGTTCTTGATCCTATCTTGCAAGTCTATAGTCACCTATTATGTGTTATGATCCGACAACCCCGAAGTGACAATAATCGGGATGCTTCTCGGTGATGACCATAGTTTGAGGAGTTCATGTATTCACTAAGTGTTAATGCTTTGTTCCGGTTCTCTATTAAAAGGATGCCTTAATATCCCTTAGTTTCCACTAGGACCCCACTGCCACGGGAGGGTAGGACAAAAGATGTCATGTAAGTTCTTTTCGATAAGCACGTATGACTATTTACGGAATACGTGCCTACATTACATTGATGAACTGGAGCTAGTTCTGTGTCACCCTATGTTATAGCTATTACATGAGGAATCGCATCCGGCATAATTATCCATCATTGATCCATTGCCTACGAGCTTTTCACATATTGTTCTTCGCTTATTTACTTTTCCGTTGCTACAGTTACATCTACTACAAAAACTCCAAAACTATTATCTTTACTTTTGCCACCGTTACCTTTATTATCATACCACTTTTGCTACTAAATGCTTTGCTGCAGGTACTAAGTTATCCAGGTGTGGTTGAATTGACAACTCAACTTCTAATACTCAAGAATATTCTTTGGCTCCCCTTGTGTCGAATCAATAAATTTGGGTTGAATACTTCACCCTCGAAAGCTGTTGCGATCCCCTACACTTGTGGGTTATCAATACTAATTTCCGGCGCCGTCGCCGGGGAGCATAGATCTATTCTCTGAGTCACTTGGGATTTATATCTTTTGATCACTATGAAGAACTTGAAAGACGACAAAACTACTATTTTGCCCTCGACTACGAGGGGAGGTAAGGAACTGCCATCTAGCTCTGCACTAGATTCTCCTTCCGTTATTAGTAAGCTTGCGGCACCTAAACCTGCTACTACTATGAATTCTGATATGTCGCATGTTATTGATGATGCCACTTCTGCTATGCATGATGAAACTACTTCTGTGCGTGATACAACTTTTCCATTAGGTGAATTTCTTGATGAACAACTTGCTAGAGTTAGGGGGAATGAAATTATTGAAGATGCTATTATTGATGATAGTGATGATGAAAATTCTCCCAATGATTATGAATTGCCTGTTGTTCCTGAGGGTTATGTTATGAATAAAGAAGCTGCTAGAGCTATCTTTGCTTGCAATAATAGATATGATCTTAAGATATTATTAGCTAAATGGAAGCAGCAGTCTCTTAATACTAGAATGAAAACTGACCCTGCTTTTGCTACTTCACCTATTTGTGTTACTGATAAGGATTATGAATTCTCTGTTGATCCTGAGATTATTACTTTAGTTGAATCTGATCCTTTCTATGGCCTGGAATCTGAAACTGTTGTGGCACATCTTACCAAGTTGAATGATATAGTTACCCTGTTTACTAATGATGAGAAGTCTCGCTATTATTATATCCTTAAGATATTTCTGTTCTCATTAAAGGGTGATGCTAAGACTTGGTATAATTCTCTTGCTCCTGGTTGTGTGCGTAGTCCCTGTGATATGATTTATTACTTCTCGCTAAATATTTCCTGCTCATAAGAAACAAGCTGCCTTATGGGAATATATAATTTTGTGCAAATCAAAGAAGAGAGTCTCCCACAAGCTTGGGGAGGCTTCTCCGATTACTTAATGCTTTGCCTGATCATCCTCTCAAGAAAAATGAAATACTTGATATCTTTTATAATGGACTAACCGATGCTTCCAAGGACTACTTGGATAGTTGTGCTGGTTGTGTTTTCAGGGAAAGAACAATCGACGAAGCTGAATTATTATTGAATAATATGTTGACTAATGAAAATAATTGGACTCTTCCTGAGCCAATTCCTGAGGCAATTCATGAACCAATTGAGCCAACTCCTGAGCCTATTCCTAAACCCACTCCGAAGAAGAGAGGTGTTTTATTTCTTAGCCCTGAAGATATGCAAGAGGCAAAGAAATCAATGAAATAAAAAGGTATTAAAGTTGAAGATGTTAAGAATTTACCTCCTATTGAAGAAATACATGGTCTTAATATACCGCCTATTGAAGAACCACATTGTCTCGATAACCCGACACAGGTAGTAAAGGTAAATTCTCTCTATAGATATGATAAAGTTGAAATCCCCTCTACTAAATTTCATAACCCATGCTTAGATGAATTTGATGACTTTATGGCTAGACAAGAAAGTTTTAATGCCTATGTTGGTAGAGAGTTAAAGAATAATGCTTTCGAGATAGGACGCGTGAGCGATAATATGGCTAGAGTTAAAGGTGAACTCCAACTCATTAGCAAATATACTTCTGTGGTTGCTACTCAAGCTGAGCAAGTACTTAAAGCTCAAAATGATTTCCTTGAGGAATTAAATAATAAAAATGACTTTGCTGTCAGAGTGGCTACTAGAACTGGTAAATGACTCAGGAACCTTTGTATCCTGAAGGCCACCCTAAGAGAATCAAGCAAGATTCTCAGAGAAACAATTTAGAGGCACCTAGTTCTTCCAAAAAGAAGAAAAAGAAAAACGATAGAACTTTGCATGCTTCTAGTGAACCTACTGTAGACACACATGAGAATCCCAATGATATTTCTATTTCTGATGCTGAAACACAATCAGGTGATGAACCTGAACCTAGTGATAATGTCAATGATATTGTTCATGTTGATGCTCAACCTAGCAAAAACAATGAAGTAGAGATTGAACAGGTTGTTGATCTTGATAACCCACAATCAAAGAATCAACGTTATGATAAGAGAGATTTTGTTGCTAGGAAGCACGGTAGAGAAAGAGAACCATGGGTTCAGAAACCCATGCCCTTTCCTCCTAAACCATCCAAGACAAAGGATGATGAGGATTTTGAGCGCTTTGCTGAAATGATTAGACCTATTTTCTTTCGTATGCGCTTAACTGATATGCTTAAAGTAAATCCTTATGCTAAGTATATGAAGGATATCATTACAAATAAAAGAAAGATACCGGAAGCTGAAATTTCCACCATGCTTGCTAATTACACTTTTAAGGGTGGAATACCAAAGAAACTCGGAGATCCGGGTGTACCAACTATACCATGCTCCATTAAAAGAAATTATGTTAGAACTGCTTTATGTGATCTTGGAGCCGGTGTTAGTGTTATGCCTCTCTCTTTATATAGTAGACTTGAATTGAATAAGTTGACACCTACTGAAATATCTTTGCAAATGGCTGATAAATCAACTGCTATACATGTCGGTACTTGTGAGGATGTGCCTGTTGTGGTTGCAAATGTCACTATCTTAACGGACTTTGTTATTCTTGATATTCCCGAGGACGATAGTATGTCTATCATCCTTGGTAGACCTTTTCTCAATACTGCAGGGGCTGTTATTGATTGCAACAAAGGCAATCTCACTTTTCATGTTAATGGTAATGAGCATATGGTACACTTTCCGGGGAAACAATCTCAAGTTCATAGCATCAATTCTATTGGAAAATTTACAACTATCATTATTGGAGGTATTGAATTTCCTCTCCCTACTGTAAAGAAAAAGTATGATATTCTTATTATTGGGGATGTTCATATCCCCTTTGAGGTAACTTAGTGTTATTCAAAATTTCTCTGGTTCCATGTTATTCGGAATGAGTTTGTTAACAAGACTTGATCAACCTTGTTAGTGGATTCATTTTGATGATCACGAGATGGATGAAACTAGAAGGCACAACCTTCTGTACCCTCTTTTTTTATTTTCAGTTATTTATAATAAATAAAGCAAAAATAGTATTACCTATCTGTTTTATGATTTATCTGTGCAAATAAAAAATATCCCAAAAATAAAAGTGCTCCAAATGCCCTGCAAATTTAGTATGATTTTTTATGGAATATTTGAGGATTTTAGGCACTGAAATCACTGTAGGAGGGGCCAGCACCAGGCCACGAGAGTGGAGGGCGCGCCCACCTTCCCTGGGCGCGCGCCCCTGTCTCGTGGGCCCTTGTGGCCCCCCTCCACTTATGCCAGCACCCACACACTCCATCTTCTTCCCAAAAAAATCCCCATCCAGCTCAAGCACGAGTCCTAGCTCCTTTTGCTGCGATTTTCGATCTCCTTGCTCAAAGCTCCACTCACAAAACTGCTTTGGGAGATTGTTGCTTGGTATGTGACTCCTCCATTGGTCCAATTAGTTTTTGTTCTAGTGCTTTATTCATTGCAATTTTTTGCTACATAGGTGACCACGTTCTTGAGCTATCATGTTAAATTTATGAGGTCCCAAGTAATTCTAATGCATGATATAGGCTCTAGGCACTTGTGGGAGTAGTTGCTACCAATCTTGTTTAGTTTTATTCACTTATATTTTGAAGTTACTAAAATTTCAGAAAAAGAATTATGTCTAGGAGAATGTACCAAGGTGGTTCCTCGGTAAAAAAAGGACCCAGGATTGCTATACGTGAGCAAGATGTTGAATTACCGAGGGACACAGATGTACGAGCTTGTGACTGGCCATCCGACGATTTTATGGTCAAAGCAGGCTTTAAGGAGGAATTTGACGCGTATGTGCGTAATGCTGATCTGGAGGACTTCTTACAAGATAAGTGTCCTCAATACTATCAATTGACTGATTCCTTTGTGCGAAGGTTTAAATATAAATGTACACGTAATTCTCCGAGTGTCCTATTTGATATCTATGATACATCTTATACCATGGACTTAGAGGATTTTACAACTGCTTGCAAACTCCCGCAGTGGGGTAATATTAATGATCCTCACAAATCTGAATTTAGAGATTTTCTTGCTAGTATTACTGTGGGAGAATTTAGGGACATAGCACAAGCTACCATAGGGAGCATTCATTTTCCTGCTATACATTATTTTGCTCTCTTCATTGGTAGATGCATTAACGGTAAAGACGAAGCATGTCACATGTGTGTCCCTGATCTGTGTGTCCTCAAGAGTGCTGTGTTAGGTTATAAAGGTTATAACTTGGGGGCAATAGTTGCACGTAGGTTGCAGAATAATAGTAGAAAGGGAAATTTATTTGGAGGAATTTATGCAACCCTGTGGCTAATTATCTTGGTATAGCCCCACGAGAAGGGGATATTATTATACCACTTGTTCTTTTGGATTATGAAGCTATGGTCAATCATCAATTTCTTGGGAGGAATGAACAATTCCTCCAATATCGACTAACCTATGACAGACGCAACGTCGTCCATGTTACTCTTCCTGCTCCCTACCTTTTTTATTATCATGCAAAAGGAAGATATGTTGTCACCAGGGAGGAAGCAGCTGAACACGAGAGGAGAGCGGAGGCAGCTCGCCAACACGCTGCAGCTCAGGAGGCGGTTGCCGCTGCATCTCAGTACGACCCCAGTTTCACTTATGGATACCAGCCAGGCGGTCCTTGGTACTAGACCAACTTAGGCCAAAAGCCTAAGCTTGGGGGAGTACGTATTTCTCACCGACTTTACATTCATGTTTACACACTATTCGTCGGTGCTCATACTCTTTCATTGTATTATCCATGTTAGTTTAAATTTCTTTTTTCTAGTTTTCTGCTTGTGTGTTTGATAAACCTTAAGAAAAACTAAAAAAATAGTTAGTTTAATTTTCTTGCTTGTAGTAGAAATTAAAATGAAAACCCAAAAAGAGTTCTAGTTCTTCTTCTTACTTGTTGGGAGCTTTCCCGTGTAAATAGCTTTATTTTCTTTTCTTTCCTTTGGGGGTCGAGAAGACCATATTGAAAATGTTTAGTGGCTCTCATATGCATGATTGTTTATAACTTAGAGCCCATATTATTTGTCTTCTCTTTTGAGTTGAATGCTTGCAGATTCCAGCTTAGTCCAATGCACGTGCACTCTTATTATTATACACATCGTTCGGTCGTGCAAGTGAAAGGCAATAATGACGATATATGATGGACTTATTGAGATGAGAAAGGCTAGTATGAACTCGACCTCTCTTGTTTTTGTAAATATGATGAGTTCATCGTTTCTGATTCAGCTTATTATGAAGTAAACATATCTGCAATGACATTTAGAGATTATAGTTGCTTGTGCCATGCTTGATTAGCTATGAGTTATAATGGTTTACCTTGTGTGCCAACATGTTATTAGAATAATTATGATGTGGTATGATGGGATGGTATCCTCCTTTGAATGAATTGAGTGACTCGACTTGGCACATGTTCACGCATGTAGTTGAATCAAATCAACATAGCCTTCATGATATTTATGTTCATGGTGGATTATATCCTACTCATGCTAGTACTCGGTGTGAATTAATTTTAATGCATGTTTATGACTGTTGTCGCTCTCTCGCTTGGTCGCTTCCAGTCTTTTGCTAGCCTTCACCTGCATTTAAGCGGAATACTGCTTGTGCATCCAAACTCCTTAAACCCCAAAGTTATTCCAATGAGTCCACCATACCTTCCTATATGTGGTATTTACCTGCCGTTCCAAGTAAATTTGTATGTGCCAAACTCCAAACCTTCAAATGAAATTCTGTTTTGTATGCTCGAGCAGCTCATGTTACAACTAGGGCTGCTAGGTGGGTTATTCTCACAAGGAGTGGACTCCGCTCCTCATTCACGAGAAAGGGCCGGTAACCGGGATGCCCAGTCCCATGATCCAAAAAGATCAAAGCAAATCAAAATAATTAAAAAAAACTCCCCCAGGGCTGTTGTTTGTTGGAGGCACTCGTTGTTTTGAGCAAGCCATGGATTGATGCTTGTTGGTGGTTGCGGGAGTATAAACCTTTACCATTCTGTTTGGGAACTGCCTATAATGCATGTAGTATGAAGATACAACCATCTCATAGTTGTTGCGTTGACAGCAAAAGTATGCCGCTCAAAATGTTATTCAATCTCTATTTTAAAATCGAGCTCTGGCACCTCCACAAATCCCTGCTTCCCTCTGTGAAGGGCCTATCTATTTACTTTTATGTTGAGTCATCACCCTTCTTATTAAAAGTACCCGCTGGAGAGCACACCGTGATTTGCATTCATTATTATTGGTTTATATTGGGTATGACTTGACTGGATCTATTTTACCATGAATTACAATGTTTAGTCGGTCCTTGATCTTTAAAGGTGCTCCGCATTTATGTTTTGCGGTCTCAGAAAGGGCTAGCGAGATACCATTTTGTTATATCATGTTATGATTATTTTGATAAAGTGTTGTCATCCGAGTTTTATTATTATGGCTCGCTAGCTGATTACGCTATTAATATGAGTAATTGTGAGACCTAAGTGTTATTGTGAGTATGGTTAGTTCATAATAATTGCTGAAACTCAAATACTGGCTTTTCATGTTACAACAACAAGAGGAAACAGAGTTTGTAAAAGTTTTTCTTTATCTCTTTCAGTTTATCAACTGAATTGCTTGAGGACAAGCAAAGGTTTAAGCTTGGGGGAGTTGATACGTCTCCAACGTATCTACTTTTCCAAACACTTTTGCCCTTGTTTTGGACTCTAACTTGCATGATTTGAATGAAACTAACCCGGAGTGACGATGTTTTTAGCATAACTGCCATGATGTTGTTTTATGTGTAGAAAAGAAAAGTTATCAGAATGTCTTGAAAATCCACGGAGGCACTTTTTGGATTAATAAGAATTATTGGGCGACAGAAGTACACCAGGGGCCCCACACCATATCCACGAGAGAGGGGGGCGCGCCCCCTCCTCCTGGGCGCGCCCCCCTATCTCGTGGGCCCCTGGACCTCCACCGACCTCAACTCCAACTCCATATATTCACGTTCGGGGAGAAAAAAAATCAGAGAGAAAGTTTCATCGCGTTTTACGACACAGAGCCGCCGCCAAGCCCTAATCTCTCTCTGGAGGGCTGATTTGGAGTCCGTTCGGGGCTCTGGAGAGGGGGATTCGTCGCCGTTGTCATCATCAACCATCCTCCATCACCAATTTCATGATGCTCACCTCCGTGCGTGAGTAATTCCATTGTAGGCTTGTTGGACGGTGATGGGTTGGATGAGATTTACCATGTAATCAAGTTAGTTTTGTTAGGGTTTGATCCCTAGTATCCACTATGTTCTGAGATTGATGTTGCTATGACTTCGCTATGCTTAATGCTTGTCACTAGGGCCCGAGTGCCATGATTTCAGATCTGAACCTATTATGTTTTCATGAATATATGTGTGTTCTTGATCCTATCTTGCAAGTCTATAGTCACCTATTATGTGTTATGATCCGACAACCCCGAAGTGACAATAATCGGGATACTTCTCGGTGATGACCATAGTTTGAGGAATTCATGTATTCACTAAGTGCTAATTCTTTGTTTCGGTTCTCTATTAAAAGGAGGCCTTAATATCCCTTAGTTTCCGCTAGGACCCCGCTGCCACGGGAGGGTAGGACAAAAGATGTCATGCAAGTTCTTTTCCCTAAGCACGTATGACTATTTACGGAATACATGCCTACATTACATTGATGAACTGGAGCTAGTTCTGTGTCACCCTATATTATAGCTATTACATGAGGAATCGCATCCGGCATAATTATCCATCACTGATCCATTGCCTACGAGCTTTTCACATATTGTTCTTCGCTTATTTACTTTTCCGTTGCTACAGTTACATCTACTACAAAAACCCAAAAACTATTATCTTTACTTTTGCCACCATTACCTTTATTATCATACCACTTTTGCTACTGAACACTTTGCTGCAGATACTAAGTTATCCAAGTGTGGTTGAATTGACAACTCAACTGCTAATACTCAAGAATATTATTTGGCTCCCCTTGTGTCGAATAAATAAATTTGGGTTGAATACTTTACCCTCAAAAGCTATTGTGATCCCCTACACTTGTGGGCTATCAGAGGGGGTGATGGCAGTATCTGTGGGAGTAAAAACATGGTCTTTAGAAAAGATCGTGCTACGTGTTGATGTAGATAGAACCACGGTTGTACTTGCCCAAGAACCAGCCCCACCACACATAACCCAGACTCATGAAGATTGTACCCCTACCCAGTTGGACAGAGAACCAGCTACACCCCTTCTAACCCCAACCCCAGCAGATAGTAACCCAGTTCCCGTTGACACAACACCGTCTCCACCACAGAGCACCCAAACACAAGCGGTTAGAAAGGCAACTGCAATGCCCAAAGCACGAGGACCACCACTCCGAACCCCAAGTCAACGCTTAAAGCAGAAGAAGAATTGTTCTCACGTCAGGTTCCGTAGCATGGTTCATACTACTTTGCTCTTGCATCACTGTATTTACTCATACCAACTAATTTCAAATTTGAAGGATGCAATTGAAACTCCAATGACGCAACAGGTATGTTTTAAACCTGTTTCTTTAACGTGTTTGTTGTTGTAACTTGCTCTATGTTGATTTCAGTTCCAATTGAATAAACAGTTATGTTCTCATGCCATGCACATTACAAGTGTTGTTATTGCTGTGTAGTTTCCCACACTTATATTCTGTCTATGCTGCTTTGTCTTAAATAGATATGATTCGAACTGTATCTATCTTGATTTCGCAACATAAACTAGAATGATATAGACCATACAGTGACCATACTACATAGATATATGTATGTTTCATGCTGTTATCATGTCCACCTTACTACTGAACTGGTTTACCAAAATGAGTTGCATATACTACATTGTAAACCTGTGATGCGTCTGTTTGTTTCTCTTTTAGAACGCGGATAAAATATTGGAGAAGAGTACCCCGTTATGCAATGGTAAAGGAAGTAATGCAGATAAGGTTCAAGATAGTGAGACATCCCTGTTGGTCTCCAAGAAAGCTGATAAAAACTATATTGAAGACACTGAGACAACCCCAAAGTCCTGTCTAGATGTAGTGTTCGAGTTACTGGCTACTACTGCTGGCACCAGCTCTCTTCTTGAGTCTCAACTTAAAGTTGAAAGACATCGATCAGATGTTATGCGATAGGAAGTCGAAGGACTGAGGAAGTCCCTGCAGTATTCAGATGCATACTTTCTGGTGCAATAGCAAGTACTGGAGGACTTAAGCGCCAAACAAGAGAAATTTAATAAGCTTGCTAAGCATCTTACTAGCATTATGGGTACCCAAGATATTGTTTCCTGAGCTCAACCGAAGTGGTTTCAGTTTTGGACTTGTTTTCTGCGGTGTTTATATGCTGTTGTGTTCCCTATATTTGCACTGGTGGCGAACTTTGATGCCCAGTGGATGTAATATGTGTACTAGCCGTGATAGCCTAGAGTAAGTTGCTTGCTTATTTATTTCCTTATTGTCTTGTTTATTTATTTGCTTGTAGTCGGTCTTTGTTTTTTTACGTGGTTTGCTAGTGGCCGCAATAACCTATTTTTTAAAACTAGGCCACAATAACCATGGGCTACATATTTACTGTAGTTACCATTTCCCTCCTACGGGCCGTAGAAACAATGGGCCTTCTACGTGTCATAGAAACAATGGGCCTTATACAGGTCGTAGACACAATGGGCCTTCTACGGGCCGTATCATCAATGGGCCTTCTACGGGCCATATGATCGGTTGGCCAAACATGGGCCAATAACAGACCGCATTATGGCCATAAACGGGCTAGAGTTGGAATCGTCTGTTCATGGGCCGACCATAACGGGCCATCGTTAATTGGCCATATTTGATGACACTATGAAAACAGCCCAACGTATTAACGGGCCACAAACGGGTCGACTGTAACCTCGGGCTGAATTTAGCCCACAAGCAGAAAATGACAGTAACCGGCCGTAAGTAAATGAATGCTGGAAATGAGCCCAAGAATAAATGGGCTCTGAGAAGGCCGAAAGATAACATGGGCTGGAAACGGCCCAACGGAATAATGGGCCTATAATGGGTATAAAGTGATACACTGTTCATTACGGGCCAGTTTCACCACGGGCCGTTAATGGGTATAAAGTGATACACTATTCATTGCGGGCCAGTTTCACCATGGGCCGTTAATGGGCGAAGACTTACAAAGGGCCTCATATGGGCTGAAAGACGTCATGGGCCATACATGGGCCAGAAGTGAAAATGGGCCGGAATCATATTGGATGGCCCAGATGACGCTACTGGGCCTAATTCGGATAGGGCATAACGGGCCTTGGGTTAGCAGGCTGTAAATGGGCTATATGCGAACATGCCGTTAACAGGATTTCCATGGGCCGTCCTGCCACCTTTTGACCAAGTCAAACGGGTCGGCCTTTTCACAGGAATGGGCCTCTGTTGGGCCGTGCCACGTGTCGACGTATCATAGGCGCCTTCTGTCCAATGAGTGGATGACATCTGTCCCAACGATGAGCCGACACGTGTTTCCTCCAGCCAATGATGATTTTACACGTGGAAAATCCCCATTGGTCCGGGCTGTTAACGGGTTATCGGATCCAAAACCCGACCCGTTAGCTTAACGGCGTTCCGTTACGGTGGATGCCACATGTCGGTCACCCTTGACGAAAGCACTTCTGTGACGCGCGATTTATCGTCATGGAAGTGGACACTTCCATGATGATAATTTTGGTAATGTCATGGAACACTTCTATGACAGCACAGGTATGACTATCTTGATTCTGCCATAAAGTCGTCATGGATGTACATGCATGACGGAAAACGTGACCTACTGTGACAAACACGTATCATCACGGAAGTGTATTTTTTTGTAGTGAAAGAGGCGGCGCAGGAGGCCACCGAGGTGGGCACAACCCACCTGGGTGTGCCTGGGCCCCTAGGCGTACCCTGGTGGGTTGTGCTCCCCTCGAAGCTCCCCTTAGGTACTTTCTTGGCCCAACAGGTGTCTTCTCGTCCAGAAAAAATCACCAAAAGGTTTCGCGGCGTTTGGACTCTGTTTGGTATTGATTTTTTGTGAAGTGAAAAAAAAAGCAAAAAACAACAACTGGCACTAGGCACTATGTCAATAGGTTAGTCCCAAAAAATGATATAAAGTTGCTATAAAATGATTGTAAAACATCCAAGAATGATAATATAACAGCATGGAACAATAAAAAATTATAGATACGTTGGAGACGTATCAGCATCCCCAAGCTTAATTCCTGCTCGTCCTCGAGTAGGTAAATGATAAAAACAGAATTTTTGATGTGGAATGCTACCTAACATGTTCATCACACATTGTTTTCTTTGTAGCATGGACATTTGGACTTTTATATGATTCAAAGAAATGGTCTACTTTTGACATGAAGATTTCAATATTGAAGCATATCAACAAGCAACCATGCCTTTCAAAATATCAACGCTAAAGCACATTATCCCTAGCCCATTATGCTCAATCATTGATCCATTCATGAAACACACTCGTGTATTAACTGCACCCAATGCTCAAGTATGATCATAGCTCCCCTTAGTTGGTGCTTTATAAGAGAAGATGAAGACTCAAGTAAAAATAAAAATTGCATAAAGTAAAAGAAAGGCCCTTCGCGGAGGGAAGTAGGGATTTGTAGAGGTGCCAGAGCTCAAAGCGAAAAAGATAGAGATAAAAACATTTTGGGTGGCATGCTTTTCCTGTCAATGAAAACGATCGAGTAGTTCCCAATATTTTCCATGCTAGATATATCATAGGCGGTTCCCAAACAGAAAATAAAGTTTATTCCTTTTTCCACCATACTTTCACTTTCTATGGCTAACCGTATCCACGGGTGCCTTCCGTAGCAATACTTTCCAAGGACTTTATTATTTGACAACATAAAGTAAATTCATTATCCATTTCGGGATTGTGCATCCATAATACCTTTGATGTACTCTCGTGCAATGACAAGTGAATAAACACTCATCTTGAGAATAACACATCTAGCATGGAAATATATCAGCCACCCCCTACTGTTTCATGAGTGGTACGAGCACACAAAAGTGAAATTTATTTTGAAAACTAGAGATGGCACATACAAATTTGCTTAGAACGGCAAAAGAATACCGCATATAGGTAGGTATAGTGGACTCATGTGGCAAAAACTGGTTTAAAGGATTTTGGATACATAAGTAGTGATCATACTTAGTGCAGATGAAGGCTAGCAAAATATTGAGAAGCATCCAACCAAGAAGCGAAAAATCTCATAATCAAGCATTAAGCATAACTAACACCGAATAATGCACCACAAGTAGGATGTAATTTCATTGCATAACTATTGACTTTCGTGCTTCCATAGGGAATCACAAACCTTAACAGCAATATTATTACTAAAGAATAATTACTAATCAACATGACTCACATATCACTATCATCATATCTCAAAACTATTACAAAAAATCAGGTTTATTTTGTCCAATGATCTTCATGAAAGTTTTTATTATATCCTCCTTGGAGATCTATCACTTTGGAACTAGTTTCATATGTTGCTTTTAATATGCTCAAACAAATAAAAGTGAAGAACATGAGCATCATATTTCTTTCTCTCAAATTAATCTAAGTGAATCATGAGAGAATTTCTTCAAAGATAACAAAGCACACCGTGCTCAAAAAGATATAAGTGAAGCACTAGAGCAATTCCAAGGCTCTAAAAATTTAAGTGAAGCATAGGAGCAAGCATAGTATAACTTGGCTCTTGAAAATAGGTGTGTATAGCAAGGATGCTTATTAAAAATTAAAAATAAAAACAAACAAAGACTCATATCATACAGGACACTCCAAGCAAAACTCATAATATGTGACGAATAAAAATATAGTTTCAAGTAAAATATCAATGGTTGTTAGAAGAAAGAGGGGATGCCACTCTGGGGCATCCCCAAGCTTAGTTGCTTGGTACTTCTTGAATATTATCTTGGGGTGCCTCGGGCATCACCAAGCTTTGCCTTTTGCTAATCCTTATTCCTTCATCCATCACGATCTCACCCAAAACTTGAAAACTTCAATCACACAAAACTCAACAAAACCTCGTGAGATCCGTTAGTATAAGAAAGCAAAGCACTACTTTAAGTACTGTTGCAAACCCATTCATATTTATTTTTCCATTATATATACTGCATTCCAACTTTTATATGGCAAAAACTCTTCAAAGCAAACCATAGAATCATCAAAACAAGCACACAACACAAAGAAAACAGAATCTGTCAAAAACAGAACAATCTGTAGCAATCTGGATATTTCGTGTACTTCTGTAACTCCAAACATTCTGAAAAATTAGGAAAACGTCTGCAATTCGTATATCAATCTTCTGTAAAATATTCAGAATTTTTTGTCGCTTCTGTGATTTTTAAAAATTATTTTACTGGACACAAAAGTTTCTGTTTTCCAACAAGATCAAAGCAACTATCACCCAAATCATCCCAAAGGCTTTGCTTGGCACAAACACTAATTTAAACCACAAAAACACATCTAAACAGACGCATGATTGGGCATTTAATTGAAAACAACAAGAAAACTAAAAAGCAAAATGATACAAGTTGGGTTGCCTCTGTCGGCGTTCTCGGAACGGGGGTCCACAGACTTGCCTGCCTGCGGCCTGCGGCGTGGCTCAAAGGGGGCCCAACGCGGCCCATCTTCATCAACACAAGCTCGAGACCCTCGCGAGGGGACAAGCCTCGCGGGGCGGACGACAAGGAGCTTCCTCAAGCATGGCCTCATCAGGCTGGCTCACGAGGAGGCGGAGAGTTCAAGGCGGGGTACCTCGCGAGGTGCCCATGACGCAAGCCATGACGACCAAGGGCGCCATCGGGCGCCAGCCAAGACAAGGTCCTCCTTTCCTCTTTGGTGCAAAGGGAGCAAGCGCAGTAGAGCATCAACCAAAGGCATCCATTTCGTGCAACAAGACCAAGACCAGCCCAACGGCCGGAGGAAGTCATTAGGAGCCCAAGCAAAGGCCACCACCAGAGCCTTTGACAAAGCGAGGACCAACTTTAGTCAGATAAGTGTACCACTGTTCCCCTTCAAAATGGCTAATTGTTGGTGCCCTTCCGCCAATATTTGGGAAGAGGCCTGGGCCTTTGCCTATAAATAGGACTAGTCACCCCTGGGTAGAGGCATCTAGTATCCGCATACATCTAGAATCGAGAGAGAGAGAGAGAGAGCGATCAATTCCTCCTAGCAGTTCATCGCAATGACCAAGAATGCACTCGCGAGGCTGTTCTTCCTTGTATTGTTCAACGTCAGCCCAAGAGGCAATCCACCACACCACACACTGGAGTAGGGTATTACACCACAATGGTGGCCTGAACCAGTATAAACCCTGTGTCTCTTGTGTTGTTTCTTTCGTAGTTTAGATCCTAGCGATTCGGCGAGGAGCAGGTAGGTAGAGGGCGAAATCTCCGCGCGCACCCCAGTGTTCGAACCTCAAGGGTCTGCCGGAACCCGGAATCCAACATTTGGCGCGCCAGGTAGGGGTGTGCCGGAATTCGTCTTCCGTCTCCTTGCTCTTCTTCGACCGTCGCATCCATGTCTGACGCTCGTCGAGCTGCTCTCGCCGCTCGAGTCGCCCAGACGGCTCCCGTCGGTGGCGCGACTTCGCTCCTCGTCGCCGCCGTCAACGCCGCCACCGCCCGGCGGGAACGAGCAGCAAGTATCGCCCAAAGATCCTCCGTGGCCTCTTGAAAGAGCGCGCTGCCTATTCTCGCCCACCACGCGCGCTGCCTCCCCGATCGTCGCGCGCCCTCTGGCGGCTTGCAGCGCCGCCCTCCGCCACCACGCTGCCGTTCGTCCGCCGGGTGGGCGCCGCCTCCACGCGGCAGGGGGCTCCCCCGGACCGGTCGGAGCCATAGGCCAGGCTAGCCTTCAGCTCGGAGGACCACCCCTCCAACTCGGCGTGCTCGGGTGCGCTCCCCATGCTGTGCACCCCCACCATCTGCCAGGTGGCTGTCACCAGGACTCTCATTGACGACGGCGCAGGCCTCAGCATGCTCTCAGTTGAGGCCTTCAACCTCCTCCGCATACCCCGGGAGCGGGTGCAGCCCAGCCGACCCTTCTCGGGTGTTGGGGGCGGGTCATCCAGCTCCTTGGGACAGATTCGGCTCCCAGTAACTTTCGGCACCTACGACAATTTCCGCACGGAGCAGGTCGATTTTGATATCGCCCCCATCGGCCTCCCCTACAACGCCATCCTCGGCTATCCAGCACTGGCCCAGTTCATGGCCGCGACTCACCCGGCGTACAACCTTATGAAGATGCCCGGGAGTAGCGGTGTCCTCACCGTGCCTGGGGACACCGGGGATGCGCTGCAAGCGCTCAAGCTCGCCTTCAAGACGGCGGCGGCGGCACAGCCCGCCAACGCAGGGACCCCTGATCCCAAGGGGGCTGCACCGACCAAGAAGAAACAGTTGTTCACCCAAGACAAGGCGGAGACCAAGCAGATACCCGTCGACGAGGACGGGTCCACTAGCGCCACTTTCACCATAGGCGCCAACCTCGGGCCCGAGCAGGAGGAAGCCCTGGTCAAGTTCCTGCGCGCAAAAGAGAAGGTATTCGCCTAGGAGCCCGATCAGTTGGCGGGGATCCCACGGGGCGTAATCGAGCACCACCTCAACATGTGCCCCAACGTGCACCTCATGAAGCAGAAGGCAAGGCGGCAGTCCACTGAAAAGCAGGCCTTCATCATCCTGGAGACCCGCAATCTAGAAGCGGGGGGTTATTCGCGAGGTCCGATATCCAGATTGGTTGGCCAACCCTGTGGTTGTGCCAAAGAAGGGAGGGAAGGAGCGCATGTGTGTCGACTTCACCAACCTCAACGAAGCATGCCTGTAAGATCCGTTCCTGCTCCCTCGCATCGATCAGATCGTCGATTCCACCGCTGAGTGTGACCTGTTATGCTTCTTGGATGCCTTCTCCGGGTATCACCAGGTCAAGATGGCGGTGGAAGACGTGGAGAAGACGGCCTTCCTGACCCCGTGTGGGGTGTACTGTTATACATGCATGCCGTTCGGACTGCACAACGCGGGGGCAACCTTTCAGCGGCTCATGCACATCACCTTGGGCCCACAACTCGGGAAGAATGTGGAGGCTTACGTCGACGACATTGTAGTAAAGTCTCGTGAGGCCAAGACCCTGATACAAGACTTGGAGGAAACCTTTGCAAACCTCAACGCAGTGAGCCTGCGGCTCAACCCGGAGAAGTGTGTGTTTGGAGTCCCCTCGGGCAAGCTCTTGGGCTTCCTCGTGTCCTACCGAGGCATCGAGGCCAACCCAGAAAAGGTCAAGGCGGTCGAGGACATGAGCCCGCCAAAGACCCTCAGAGAGATTCAGAAGCTCACTGGGCGCGTGACTGCGCTAGGGCGCTTCATCACCAGGTTAGGCGAGCACTGCCTTTCTTCCAGCTGATGAAGAAAAAGGGGCCCTTTGAATGGACTAAAGAGGCCGACAAGGCGTTCCAAGATCTCAAGAGATACCTAACCAGTCCTCCGGTGATGGTGGCCCCACGCCCTCAAGAGCCCTTGGTGCTTTACCTCGCCGCCACTCCCTACTCCGCCAGCGCGGCCCTGGTGGCGGTTAGGGAGGAGCGTCGGACCAAGGCCACGGCAGCTACCCACGTCAAGGCAAAGCGGGACCAAGAAGGACTCGCGGAGATCAGTACCACGGCCGAAGAGGATCAGCCGCCACAGGGGAGCGCACCAGGAACGGAAGAGGCCCTTCCCCCAGGCAGCCAGCTTCTGGAGGCTCCCACGCCTCAGGAGGCGCCATGGCCTCTGGACGGCGCCGCTAGCACCGATGCTCCAAGCCTCGTCGAGCACCCAGTGTACTTTGTCAGCACAGTGTTGCGGGATGCGAGGGCATGGTACCCCATGCCCCAGAAACTCCTCCTCGCGCTACTAGTGGCCTCGCGCAAGTTGCGGCACTACTTTCAGGGTCACCCTATCAAGGTTGTCTCGGCGTACCCCTTGGAAAGGGTGCTCAAGAGCCCAAACTCAGCCGGAAGGGTCGCTGAGTGGAACATTGAACTGCAAGCATTTCAGCTCGAATTCAGCACGACCAGGGTCATCAAGGGGGCCGCGCTAGCGGATTTCGTGGCCGAATGGACGGAGGCACCGGGCCTCAAGGCCGGCGAGGACCGATCCCTCTCCCCAGGAAGCGAGGCGCCAGAAGGCTGGGTCATGTACTTTGACGGAGCGTTCTCCAGGCATGGCGCTGGGGCTGGGGCGGTGCTCATATCTCCCACTCAGGACAAGCTCTATTACGCCGTGCAGCTCTATTTCCAGCAAGGCGAAAAGGTTTCCAACAACATAGCGGAGTATGAAGGTCTGATAGTTGGCTTGAAGGCCGCGGCTGCCCTAGGGGTAAAGCGCCTTACCATCAAGGGCGATTCGCAGCTCCTCGTCAATTTCTCCAACAAAGTGTACGAGCCAAAAGATGAGCACATGGAGGCCTACCTCGCGGAGGTCCGCAGGATGGAAAAGCAGTTCTGGGGGTTGGAGTTGCAGCATGTGCCCCATGGCACCAATCAGGAGGCCGATGGCATCGCCAAACGAGCATCCAGGCGGTTACCTCAGGAGCCTGGCGTCTTCGAGGAGCGGCTCTTCAAGCCCTCGGCCATGCCATCACTATCAAACACGGTGCAGCCTCGGGAGGAGCTCCCCCAGCCACCTGCCTCGGGAGCTCCGGTCTACGGCCCAGCCTCAGGAGTGCGCCTGCTCCTGACGATGGAGCCTCAGGAGGGGTGCTGAATCACAGAGCTCCAGAGTTACTTGACGCAAGCGACCCTGCCGCAGAAGGAGGAGGAAGCGGAGCGTGTGGCACGGCAAGCCTCGGCGTACTGTATCAGGGATGGAGAACTCTACCGAAAGCGACCAAATGGTGTGACCCTACGCTGCATATCCAAGGAGCAAGGGAAGGAGCTGCTGGCGGATATACACGGTGGAGACTGTGGGCATCACTCGTCATCGCGGACCCTCGTGGGCAAGGCATTCCGCAGCGGCTTCTACTGGCCTACTCCACTCAATGACGCAGTCGAACTAGTGAAGGCCTGCGAAGCCTGCCAATTCCATGCCAAGCAGATCCATCAGCCGGCAGGAAGTCTGCAAACTATACCCCTCTCATGGCCATTCGCGATGCGGGGCTGGATATCCTGGGCCCGTTCCTCGGGCGCCGGGGCTATCGCTACCTCTACGTCGCCGTAGACAAGTTCACCAAGTGGGCCGAAGTGGAAGTCGTCCGCACCATCCCTGCGGGTTCAGCAGTCAAGTTCATCAAGGGCATCATGAGCCGGTTCGGGGTACCGAACCGCATTATCACCGACAACGGTTCGCAGTTCACCAGTAACCTCTTCAAAACATACTGTGCTAACCTTGGAACGCAGATATGCTACGCTTTGGTGGCGCACCCCCGAAGCAACGGCCAGGCCGAGCGGGCCAACGCGGAGGTCCTGAGGGGCCTCAAGACCAGAACATTCAAGAAGAAGCTGGAAACCAACGGCAGAGGTTGGTACGATGAGCTTCAGTCCGTGTTGTGGTCCATCCGCACGACCACAACCAAACCGACCGGGGAGACCCCGTTCTTCCTGGTCTATGGAGCCGAAGCAGTCCTCCCTCACGAGGTCAGACGTCGTTCCGCACGGGTCCTAGCGTTCAACGAGGCGCAGCAGGACGCCATGCGGGGGATGGACCTCGTGCTGGGGGAGGAGCGTCACCGAGAAGCCGTGTTGCGAGCGGCGAGATACCAACAAGCACTGCGGCGATACCACTGCCGCAACATCCACCCCAGAACTCTTGAGGTAGGGGACCTCGTGCTCAGGCGGGTTCTCTCCAGGGAGGGACTGCATAAGCTCTCTCCCATGTGGGAGGGCCCGTTCAAGGTTGTTCATGTTTCCAGGCCCGGCTCCGCGTGCTTGGAGACTCAGGAAGGGGTGCCAGTCCGGAATGTGTGGAACATCCAGCACCTCCGGAGGTTTTACCCTTAAAAGGCCCAGAGCCTATGAAGAAGGCAAATGCCTGTGAAGACTATCTTTCTGGAAAAGGCCCAGAGCCTGTGAAGAAGGCGAATGCCTGTGAAGCTGTCGCGCTTTGGAAAAGGCCTAGAGCCTGTGAAGAGGGCCAATGCCCATGAAGCTTGCTTCCCCGAAGAAAGGCCCGGAGCCTGTGAAGCGGGCCAATGCCCGTGAAGCTTGCTTCCCCAAAGAAAGGCCCGGAGCCTGTGAAGAAGGCCAACGCCTATGAAGCTCGCCGCCCGTGACACTCTCGCGTAATAATGAGGTGGGGTTGTACACGCCCCGGAGTCTCAGGAGCGCCGGCCTCAGGCCCTGGGGCTCCCTCCCATGCCCAGTGGCAGCACTTAGCTCCGCGCTGGTGAGAAGACGTCGAAGACTAGACTAGGTGCCGGACGTGGCTTTTTCATTTGCTTTCTGCAGTTGGCTAGTTCATTCTCATTTGGAGTTTTACCGAAACTATCGCCACCTTTTGACTTGTGGTTCTTCGACTTTTTTGCCCTCCTGCCTCGATTTCTCTTGCACAAGGGCTCACGAGGGGGCAGCTCCGAGCGCCCCTCGCAAGTGTTTTTGTCCCTATCGCTCAAGGTTTCACGACCCGGGTCCACTACAAGAGCGCCCCTCCAGTCCGTGCCTCATGGGCACCGCGACACGAATACAGGACCTGGGTCGGTCGCCCCCACGGCTGAGGCTGGAGATTACCTACGCGCGGGCGTGCGACAAGAAGGAACAATACCAAAATAACGGAAACAGTACGATGATTGACAATGGTAACCCAAACACGCCCCCATAGGGCCCCACACCGCTGTCTTTCTTGCGCAGGAGAAAAGAAAAGAAAGAACAAATCAGGCGAAGCTCACCCTACGCCGGCCCTCAGGGAAGACTCGAGCCGCCTCCGGAGCTCAGGCGGACTCCCTCTCGCGCTTCATCGGGGCACGACGGCGGGCAGACCTGCTGCCGCCCTCCAAGTAGGCACGACGGCGTGGAGGCTGACCGCGGCCGCTGCTAGAAGAGTCGCTGCCCAAAGAAGAACCAGTGAAGCTTAAGGAACCCTGGGCGCCGCCAACCACGTGCGCGCTGTCCTCTCCGTCCTCGCCGGGGATGGGTCCCCGGCCGCGGTCGTCGTCTTCAGGGCAGCACCCTGCGCGGCGACCATCTTCCCCAAAGACCCTCACATAGAGGGTGGCGTCGCCGTCGAACTTGAAGTGCAGGGTGCACCAACGGCCTAGGCCACATGCGCGGGCAAACGTCTGCCAGCAGCGGGTCAAGGCCAGGCTCTCGGTTGTGGAGACCTCCAGCGAAGCCCATGAGGCCCAGCTGCAACAGCCATCTGCCTGGAGCCAGAGGCCGCCCGGGGCGCCAGCCAGGAGCTCACCTAGGAGGAAGCGAGGGAGCTGGAGCCGGGCGCTGGTCGGCTCCGCCGCCCACACAACGAACTCCGGCAGCACCTCCGCAGAGTGGAAGCGCGGCCTAGGGGGTCGCACGGCCGAAGCACGCCCCCCGGCCACGGCCAGCCGCCCATCACTGCACGAGAAGTCACCCCCGTGACCGCGGGGAGCCACCGTGGAGGCCACAGGGTGTTTGCGAGGGCGACCTCGACCGCGTTTGGGCGGGGGAGAGGCAAACTCGACCTGGCGAGCCTTTCCTTTCTCTGCGGCCGAGAACTTCCTTGGCGGAGCCATGAAGAAGAAGGAGAAGCAAGAGGGGATAGACTGGAAGGGCACGCGCCGTTTCGTACTTATAACCGGCGAAGTCCAACCGTCAACCTCCACAATCGCATGTAATCATGACCCGCTTTGCATGCAGGGACTTGTCGAATCCGTGCAGTTGCCGAGGCGTCGTGGGGAAACGGAGGCTCCCATGTCCAATCAACAGCCACGCGGCGCCCAAGGCCACAGGCTGTTAGGGCCCGCGATGCTTCGCACTTGCCCTTTCGCCTCTCTGCTCGGCCAAGTCCGGGCGCGCCTTGGGCCCAGGGGCTACTGTCGGCGTTGGGGAACGGGGTCCCTGACTTGCTCGCCTGCAGCTGCGGGCGTGGCTCAAAGGGGGCCAGCGACCCATCTTCATCAACACAAGCTCAAGACCTCGCGAGGACAAGCCTCATGGGCGGATGAGAAGGAGCTTCTCGAGCACGGCCTCATCAAAGCTAGCTCACGAGGAGGCGGAGAGTTCAAGGCGGGTACTCGCGAGGTGCCCATGACGCAAGCCATGATGACCAAGGGCGCCAGTCAGGCGCTAGCCCGCGCAGTGTCCTCCTTTCCTCTTTGGTGCAAAGGGAGCAAGCGCAGGCGAGAGCATCAAGCCAAGGCATCCATTTCGGTGCAACAAGACCAAGACCAGCCCAACGGCAGGGAGGAAGTCATTGTGGAGCCCAAGCAGGCGTCACCACCAGAGCCTTTGATAGGCGAGGACCAACTTTAGTCAGGATAAGTGTACCCGCTGTTCCCCTTCAAAATGGCCAATTGTTGGCGCCCTTCCCGCTCAATATTTGGGAAGAGGCCCAGGGACTTTGCCTATAAATAGGACTAGCCACCCCCAGGGTAGAGGCATCTAGTATCTGGCATACATCTAGAATCGAGAGAGAGAGAGAGAGAGAGAGAGAGAGAGAGAGAGAGAGAGAGAGAGAGAGAGAGCGACTGAATTCCTCCTAGCAGTTCATCGCACCAGCCAAGAACAGACCCTCGCGAGGCTGTTCTTTCTTGTATTGTTCATCGTCAGCCCAAGAGGCAATCCACCACACCACACACTGGAGTAGGGTATTACACCACAATGGTGGCCTGAACCAGTATAAACCCTGTGTCTCTTGTGTTGTTTCTTTCGTAGTTTAGATCCTAGCGATTCAGCGAAGAGCAGGTAGGTAGAGGGCGAAATCTCCGCGCGCACCCCAGTGTTTGAACCTCAAGGGTCTGCCAGAATCCGAAATCCGATAGCCTCCCAACGAGCGCTATCGTTTTACGCCCCTAGCTAGGCATAGGATTTCAATGATGCTCACATGAAATATAGTAATAGGAACACGAAGAGAGCATCATGTAGCATGTGAAAAATACATTTTAGTCTAACATACTTCCTATGCATAGGCATTTTATAGGAGAACAAATTATCAAGACAAGAAAAACGTAGCATATGCAAGGAAGGAGAAAGAAACAATAGCAATGTCAACATGAAGAGAGGTAATTTAGTAACATGAAAATTTCTACAACCATATTTTCCTCTCTCATAATAATTACATGTAGGATCATAATCAAATTCAACAATAGAGATATCATATAATATTTTCTCTTCATGATCCACATGCATAAAAGTCTTATAATCTTCCAAGATAGTGGGATTAACATCAACTAAAGTAATGACCTCTCCAAACCCACTTTCATAAAAAAATCACAAGATTGAACACTCTCCAAATGTGTGGGATTATTTTTACCTAAAGTTGACGCTCTTCCAAACCCACTTTCAATATTATTGCAAACATATTCATCATGAGGCTTAAACAAATTTTCAAGATTATAAGAAGAATCACCCCAATCATGATCATAGCAATAGGTGGTGGACATAGCAAAATTAGCATCCCCAAGCTTGGGGTTTTGCGTATTTTTAACACAATTGACATTAATAGAATTTATAATAACATCATTGCAATAATGCTTTTCATTGAAGGAGATATCATGAATCATTTTATAAATTCCTTCGTTTAGCACTTCATCACAATTTTAAGATTCATAAATCTCAAGCAAAACTTCATGAAGATAATCTAGTGAACTCAATTCACTAGCAATTGGTTCATCATAATTAGATCTTTTGAAAATATTAGCAAGTGATGAGGATCCATATCAATAAATTTTTAGCAAGCAAAGATTCAAGCAAATAGAAGGCACATGGCAACACAAGCAAACATGAGATCTGACGAAAAAAAGGCGAACAAAAAAGAGGCGAATAAAATGGCAAATTTTGTGAAGTGGGGGAGAGGAAAATGAGAGACAAATGGCAAATAATGTAAATTGCAAGGAGATGATATTTGTGATTAGGAACATGGTAGATGTTGATGATGTCTCCCCGGCAACGGCGCCAGAAATTCCTTTTGATGCGGCTGGAAATACGTCGGTATTTCCCCAAAGAGTAAGGGATGATGCAACACAACTCCGGTAGGTATTTCCCTCAGTGATGAGACCAAGGTTATCGAACCAGTAGGAGAACCATGCAACACCACGTAAGAGAGGGGTTGTCAATCCCTCACGGGTAAAAAGATAGGTAAAATTGTAGTAGATTGGATAAATAGATCTCGCGGGAACGCGAGATAAAATAAATAAATAAAAATTGCAGCAAGGTATTTTTGTACTTTTTGATTAATAGATATGAAAATAAAATCAAATAAAAATAGACCGCGAAGGCAAATATAATAAAGAAGAGACCCGGGGGTCGTAGATTTCACTAGTGGCCTCTCTCAAGAAAAATAGCATACGGTGGGTAAAGAAATTACTGTTGGGCAATTGATAGAACTTCAAATAATCATGACGATATCCAGGCAATGATCATTATATAGGCATCACATCCAAGATTAGTAGACTGACTCCTGCCTGCATCTACTACTATTACTCCACACATCGACCACTATCCAGCATGCATCTAGTGTATTAAGTTCAAGGAGAAACAGAGCATTGCAATAAGAACGATGGCATGATGTAGACAAGATCTATTTATGTAGAAATAGACCCTATCTCCTTATCCTTAATAGCAACGATACATACATGTCGATTCCCCTTCTGTCACTGGGATCAAGCACCATAAGATCGAACCCATCACAAAGCACCTCTTCCCATGGCAAGAAAAATCAATCTAGTTGGCCTAACTAAACCAAAGACTCTAAGAACAAATACGAGGCTATAAGTAATCATGCATATAAGAGATCAAAAGACTCCAATAACTTTCATGGATAAAAACATAGATCTGATCATAAACTCGAAGTTCATCGGATCCCAACAAACACACCGCAAAAAGTGTTACATCAAATAGATCTCCAAGAGACCATTGTATTGAGAATCAAAAGAGAGATAGAAAGCCATCTAGCTACTAACTATGGACCCATAGGCCGACAATGAACTACTCATGCATCATCAGAGAGGCGCCAATGAGGATGATGAACCCATTCGTGATGGTGTCTAGATTGTATCTGATGGTTCTGGAACTTGCGGCGGCTGGAATTGATTTTCGTTGACTCCCCTATGGTTTCTGGAATATTGGGGTATTTATAGAGCAAAGAGGCGGTGCGGAAGGCCACCGAGGTGGCCCTGGTGGGTTGTGCTCCCCTCTGAGCTCCCCTCAGGTACTTTCTGGCCCAACAGGTGTCTTCTGGTCCAGAAAAAATCACCAAAAAGTTTTGCTGCATTTGGACTCTGTTTGGTTTTGATTTTCTGCGAAGTAAAATAATGCAAAAAACAGCAACTGACACTGGGCACTATGTCAATAGGTTAGTCCCAAAAAATGATACAAAGTTGCTAAATTTTTTTCAAAACATCCAAGAATGATAATATAACAGCATGGAACAGTCAAAAATTATAGATACGTTAGAGACGTATCAGTGTCTAGATTGGATCTATGGTTTCTGGAACTTGCGGCGGCTGGAATAGTGTTTCATCGACTCCCCTAGGGTTTTTGCAATATTGGGGTATTTATAGAGAAAAGAGGCGGTGCGGGAGGCCACCGAGGTGGGCACAACCCACCAGGGCGCGCATGAGCCCCAGGCGCGCCCAGGTGGGTTGTGCGCCCCTCCGGGCACCCCTCTGGTAGTTCTTTGGCCCATCCTATGTCTTCTGGCCCAGAAAAATTCTCCAAAAAGTTTCGCTGCGTTTGGACTCCGTTTGGTATTGATTTTATACGAAGTAAAAAACAAGTAAAAACAGCAACTGGCACTAGGAACTATGTCAATAGGTTAGTCCCAAAAAATGATAAATTTCTATAAAATGATTGTGAAACATCCAAGAATGATAATATAACAGCATGGAACAATAAAAAGTTATAGATATGTTGGAGAGTATCAATGACATGATGTAGACGGTATCTATTCATGTAAGAATAGCCTCCATCTTGTTATCCTTAATAGCAACGATACATGCATGTATTGCTGCCCCTTCTGTCACTTGGAAAGATCACCGCAAGATCGAACCCATCACAAAGCACCTCTTCCCATGGCCTAACTAAACCAAAGATTCGAAGAAGAAATACGGGGCTATAAATAATCATGCATATAAGAGATTAAAAGAAGACTCAAATAATATTCACGGATATAGATCTGATCATAAACTCAAAGTTCAATGGATCCTAACAAAAACTTCGCAAAAAGAGTTACATCAAATAGATCTCCAAGAGACCATTTTATTGAGAATCAAGAGAGAGAGAGAAAGAGAGAGAGAGAGAGAGGAAGTCATCTAGCTACTGATTACGGACCCGTAGGTCTATGATGAACTACTTACGCATCATCGGAGAGGCACCAATGAGGATGATGAACCCCTCTGTGATGGTGTCTAGATTGGATCTCATGGTTCTGGAACTTGCGGCGGTTGGACATGTGTTTCGTCGAGTCCCCTAGGGTTTCTGGAATATTTGGGGATTTATAGGGAGAAGAGGCGATGCTGGAGGCCATCGAGGTGGGCACAACCCACCAGGGCGCACATGGGCCCCCAGGTGCACCCAGGTGGATTGTGCGCTCCTCGGGGCACCCCTCTGGTAGTTCTTTGGCCCATGTTCTGTCTTCTGGTCCAAACAAATTCTCCGAAAAGTTTCGCTGCGTTTGGACTCCGTTTGGTATTGATTTTCTGCAAAGTAAAAAACAGCAACTGGCACTAGGCACTATGTCAATAGGTTAGTCCCAAAAAATGATAAAATTTCTATAAAATGATTGTAAAACATCCAAGAATGATAATATAACAGCATGGAACAATCAAAAATTATAGATACGTTGGAGATGTATCAATGACATGATGTAGACGATATCTATTCATGTAAGAATAGCCTCCATATTGTTATCCTTAATAACAACGATACATGCATGTCTTGCTGCCCCTTCTGTCACTAGGAAAGAACACCGCAAGATCAAACCCATCACAAAGCACCTCTTCCCATGGCCTAACTAAACCAAAGATTCAAAGAAGAAATACGAGGCTATAAATAATCATGCATATAAGAGATTAAAAGAAGACTCAAATAATATTCATGGATATAGATCTGATCATAAACTCAAAGTTCAACGGATCCCTACAAAAACATCGCAAAAAGAGTTAAATCAAATAGATCTCCAAGAGACCATTATATTGAGAATCAAAAGGGAGAGAGAGAGAGAGAGAGAGAGAGAGGAAGTCATCTAGCTACTGACTACGGACCCGTAGGTCTATGATGAACTACTGACGCATCATCAAAGAGGCACCAATTAGGATGATGAACCCCTCTGTGATGGTGTCTAGATTGGATCTCGTGGTTCTGGAACTTGCGGCGGTTGGACATGTATTTCGTCGAGTCCCCTAGGGTTTCTGGAATATTTGGGGATTTATAGGGCGAAGAGGCTGTGCTGGAGGCCACCGAGGTGGGCACAACCCACCAGGTGCGATGGACCCCAGCGCACCTGTGGATTGTGCGCCTCGGCACCCTCCGTAGTTCTTTGTCCCATTTCTGTCTTCTGGTCCAAACAGATTCTCCAAAAAGTTTCGCTGCGTTTGGACTCCATTTGGTATTGATGTTCTGCGAAGTAAAAAACAAGTAAAAACCAGCAACTGGCACTAGGCACTATGTCAATAGGTTAGTCCCAAAAAATTGTAATATTTCTATAAAATGATTGTAAAACATCCAAGAATGATAATATAACAGCATGGAACAATACAAAAATTATAGATACATTCGAGACGTATCAATGACATGATGTAGACGATATCCATTCATGTAAGAATAGCCTCCATCTTGTTATCCTTAATAGCAACGGTACATGCATGTCTTGCTGCCCCTTCTGTCACTGGGAAAGAACACTACAATATCAAACCCATCACAAAGCACCTCTTCCCATGGCCTAACTAAACCAAAGATTCGAAGAAGAAATATTAGGCTATAAATAATCATGCATATAAGAGATTAGAAGAAGACTCAAATAATATTCATGGATATAGATCTGATCATAAACTCAAAGTTCATCGGATCCCAACAAAAACACCACAAAGAGAGTTACAAAAAATAGGTCTCCAAGAGACCATTGTATTGGGAATCAAAGAGAGAGAGAGAGAGAGAGAGAGAGAGAGAGAGATAGAGAGAGAGAGAGAGAGAGAGGAAGTCATCTAGCTACTGACTACGGACCCGTAGGTCTATGATGAACTACTCACGCATCATCGGAGAGGCACCAATGAGGATGATGAACCCCTCTGTGATGGTGTCTAGATTGGATCTCGTGGTTCTGGAACTTGCGGCGGTTGGACATGTGTTTTGTCGAGTCCCCTAGGGTTTCTGGAATATTTGGGGATTTATAGGGCGAAGAGGCGGTGCTGGAGGCCACCGAGGTGGGCACAACCCACCAGGGCGCGCATGGGCCCCCAGGCGCGCCCAGGTGGATTGTGCGCCCCTCAGGGCACACCTATGGTAGTTCTTTGGCCCATGTTCTATCTTCTGGTCCAAAAAAATTCTCCAAAAAGTTTCACTGCGTTTGGACTCCGTTTGGTATTGATTTTCTGCGAAGTAAAAAAACAGCAACTGGCACTAGGCACTATGTCAATAGGTTAGTCCCAAAAATGATAAAATTTCTATAAAATGATTGTGAAACATCCAAGAATGATAATATAACAGCATGGAACAATCAAAAATTATAGATACGTTGGAGACGTATCAATTACATGATGTAGACGATATCTATTCATGTAAGAATAGCCTCCATCTTGTTATCCTTAATAGCAACGGTACATGCATGTCTTGCTGCCCCTTCTGTCATTGGGAAAGAACACCGCAAGATCGAACCCATAACAGAGCACCTCTTCCCATGGCCTAACTAAACCAAAGATTCGAAGAAGAAATATTAGGCTATAAATAATCATGCATATAAGAGATTAGAAGAAGACTCAAATAATATTCATGGATATAGATCTGATCATAAACTCAAAGTTCATCGGATCCCAACAAAAACACCACAAAGAGAGTTACAAAAAATAGGTCTCCAAGAGACCATTGTATTGGGAATCAAAAGAGAGAGAGAGAGAGAGAGAGAGAGAGAGAGAGAGAGAGATAGGAAGTCATCTAGCTACTGACTACGGACCCGTAGGTCTATGATGAACTACTGACGCATCATCGGAGAGGCACCAATGTGGATGATGAACCCCTCTGTGATGGTGTCTAGATTGGATCTCGTGGTTCTGGAACTTGCGGTGGTTGGACATGTGTTTCGTTGAGTCCCCTAGGGTTTCTGGAATATTTGGGGATTTATAGGTCGAAGAGGCGGTGCTGGAGGCCACCGAGGTGGGCACAACCCACCAGGGCACGCTCGGGCTCCTGGGCACCCCCAGGTGGGTTGTGCCCACCTCGGGCCTCCCCTCTGGTAGTTCTTTGGCCCATGTTCTATCTTCTGGTCCAAACAAATTCTACAAAAAGTTTCACTGCTCTTGGACTCCATTTGGTAGTGATATTCTATGAAGTAAAAAACTAGCAGAAAACAACAATTGGCACTAGGCACTATGTCAATAGGTTAGTCCCAAAAAATGATATAGAGTTGCTATAAAATGATTGTAGAACATCCAGGAATGGTAATATAACAGCATTGAACAAGCAAAAATTATAGATACGTTGGATGGTTGGAGACGTATGAAGGATCGACAAGTGGGTTGTACGACTTGGTCAGACTGGTGCGAGAAGCCATGGAGGAAGCGCCACCAAAGTCATCCATTGCACCCCGGAAGCCCACGCCTTGAGGAGCAACTCTAACATAGCATAGCTTCCAAAATCTCCAATCCAACACCGAGCACACTTTGAGAAATCAAGACATTGCCTTCATGAAGGGGTGACGTCGAGACACCACCGCTATCCAGTTCAATGAATCAGACCTAGGGTTCCCCCGTTACTAAATAGGGGCATGGATAAAGGACCATGGCAACGCCTTCAAGAAGGGGACGTCACCCACGGGTGTGGCCGCTGCCAGCATCAGCAGGCCGAGCAGAGATTTTACCCCCAGTCTATGATTGAACAATCCCAAGGGCAACTGGATCAAGAAACAAAAATGTGGAACACTATTGCAAGCTGGAGCTAAACCCGTGGGGAGGAGAGACACACCAATCACAATAAAGGCAATGCTGGGCATTGCCGAATGCATCCTCACGAGCAACATCCACCGACACTAACAGCAGACCAGCAGCCGCGGACCAGATCTGGGTAGTGGAGGCCGAGGTCCACCATGACAGCACCACCATGTCGAAAATATGCACTAGAGGCAATAATATTTGTATTATTATATTTCCATATTCATAGTTAAGAGTTTATATTCTATGATATAACTTCTACGATCCTGGAATATGCGATTTAGTGGAAAACGCATATGCGCGTGTGGAATGATAAACAGTAAATAAAAGGTTCCTAGTCTCGCCTCTAAGACTCGTTCAAGTGTTGTTGGTTATCACATTTTCCGGATCTTAGGATATCGTTAAGTGTAACGATAGTCCTAAAACAACATTGAGATTATGACGTTGCAAGAATGGCCATATTGAATCGACCCAATCTTGTTTGTTATGAATTGAGTTAACATCGTCTACATTCAATTGTAATAAAACTGAGTGTTAACGTGTGATATTGCTCCTTATACCATGAGAGTATCATGGTCACTTCTTACTGTACGATGGGCTTTGGGGTTGCTCAGATGTCACCTGTAACACGGTGATCATAATGACAACTTACAGGTTCATCAACAAGTTTGACAAGTGACCGGATAGCTCGAGAGTGGGATTTGCTCCTCCGGCGATGGAGAGATATTCTTAAGGCCCTCTGGGTGTGGCGACATCAATTATTGTCTGGGCGGACACATGTGACTTCTCCACAGGGATGTCGGAACAAAAAAACGGGAAAGAAGAACAAAACCGATAACGAGGATTTTGATATAGTGAGCATGGTGATGACTCATGAGGATAGCGGTGCATCCTGGGTTTTGTGAAGTATCGTGAAGCAAATGGAACATCATGTGATAACCAAAGATTCACTTGAATATCATTCTTGTACTCAAAGCGACCAATATGGATGTCCATAGTCTCGTTGTCGGTCATTGAACAAACATTTTCTTCCATGTCTATGAGTTACCGAACCTACGGGGTCACAAGCTTAAAGCAAGTACAATCTACACCGACATGTTCTTCTTCCGCTACAACTCGGTGACGCTCTAGATGGTGAAGCGCTACCGGATCATGAAGGCTGCATGCTTGCAACCAAGTAGAGAGGTCGTGCTTTCAGTCTTCGATTCGAGGGACCGTTCGTGGGCGGTACAAGGGATCGTTCATTGACGGTTCGAGGGACTTCAAGTATGATCTACACCGACACGTTCTTCTTTCGCTGCAACTCGGTGACGGTAACGATCATGACCCCAACCCGTAATGCATCTTCATATTTATCTTGGGTGATCGTAGGTGCACATTTTTTGTTTTCTACTACGTTACCCAATAGTGGTATTAGAGCTGTTATATGAGTAGGTGCAGGTGATAACCCACAAGTATAGGGATCACAACAGTTTTCGAGGGTGGAGTATTCAACTCAAATTTATAGATTCGACACAAGGGGAGCCAAAGAATATTTGCAAATATTAGCAGCTGAGTTGTCAATTCAACCACACCTGAAGATTAATTATCTGCAACAAGGTGATCTGTAGCATAGTAACATGATAGTTTTGATAGTAGTGATGATAGTAGCAGTAACGGTAACAGTGATAGCAATTGTTTTGTAGCAAGTGTAACAGCAGCAACAACAGTAGTAACTTAGCAAGAACAATTTGTGGAAAATTTGTGGGCATTGGATCGGTGAATTCCTTGGATGATATTCATCATATAACAGTCATAGTCTAGGGCGATATGACACTAGCTCCAGTTCATAAATATAATGTAGGCATGTATTCCGTAAATAGACATACGTGCTTATGGAACGAACTTGCATGACATCTTTTGTCCTACCCAAGGTTGTCAGAATCACGATTCTATTATACAATTCTACGACTTTACAATCCAAACTAAACCCTCTGATTCTACGATTTTAGCTCATAGGATATACGTTTCTACGATCCTGATAGTGAAGATTCCATTATTTGCGATCCTACCGTCGGAGCTCCGGTCCGATTCAAAATCACGATACTGACAACCTTGGTCCTACCCTCCCGTGGCAGCGGGGTCCAAAAGGAAACTAAGGGATATTAAAGCCTGCTTTTAATAGAGAACTGGAATGAAGCATTAACACATAGTGAATACATGAACTCCTCAAACTACAGTCATCACCGGAAAGTATCCCGATTACTGTCACACCGGGGTTTATGGATCATAACACGTAATAGGTGAATATGACTTGCAAGATCGGATCTAGAACATAGATATAATGGTGGTAACATAAACGGTTCAGATCTGAAATCATGGCACCCGAGCCCAAAGTGACAAGCATTAAGCATGGCAAAGTCATAACAACATCAATCTCAAAACATAATGGATACTGGGATCAAGCCCTAACAAAACTAACTCGATTACATGATGAATCTCATCCAACTCCTCACCGACCAGCGAGCCTACGAAGGAATTACTCACTCTCGGTGGGGAGCATCATGGAATTGGCGATGGAGAAGGGTTGGTGATGACAAAGATCAAAGATCCCCCTCTCCAGAACCCCAAACGGACTCCAGATCTGCCCCCCGCTGAAGAACAGGAGGTGGTGGCGGCTCCGTATCGTGAAACGCGATAATTCTTTCTCCTTGATTTTTTCTCCGAAAATAGGATTTTATAGCTTCGGAGATAGGGTCAGCGGGGCCACCAGGTGGGCATAACCCACCTGGGCGCACCTGGAGGGGGGCGCCCTGGTGGGTTGTGCTCACCCAGAGCCCCGCTCTGGTGGTTCTTGGCTCCAGTATTTTTCTTTTATTCCATAAATATTCTCCAAAAAGTTTTGTTCCATTCCAAGTACTTTTATTTCTGCACAAAAACAACACCATGGTAGTTTGCTGAAAACAATGTCAGTCTAGGTTAGTTTCATTCAAATCATGCAAATTAGAGTCCAAAAGAAGAGCAAAAGCATTACGAAAAGTAGATACGCCGGAGATGTATTAGCAGGTTGTGATGTAGATCACATGTGATTGTGAGGGTTGATGTTCTTGCTATGAAACCCTCGAGTGTTACTTCGGTTCAATTCATCGACGACATGTTGTCGCTTTTCACAAGGTTCTGACAATCGATCAGCTCTGGTTGTCGACGATCTGCTAACAGTTCATTGCGCTTCACCATAGTTCAGAATAGTGAACCATTGCACACACAAGAGGGTGTCGAAGATGTGGTCTTCTAGGGGGTCACGCGTATTGACGAAGTCTAGTGTGGGGATAGAGATTTTTAATTAAGTCTCTTGTTTCACAGACCCCAAAATTTAATCTAGCATCAAGAATCATCGCCTAATTTGTTGTAACGCCTGGATAATTATGCAACAGTAATCACGCTAATGGTGCCATGTCATCGACTTTTACTGTGGTTAACTTCACGTTGTTTTGAAGTCTGTTCCGTTTTCATATTTAAAATGAGTAAAAAAGAAAAGGCAAAAGTAAATAAAAGAAAAGGAGAAAAAATGTAAAAGGGAGAGGCCCGCCCTTCACCGGGCCTCGCCCAGTAACCCCTGTGTCGGCCCACCCCGCCTACCTAACCCCCCACTCCCCGAACCCTAACCCACTCGATCCCCACACCCCCCCTGCATGATCCCCTCGATCCCCATCTCTCCTCTCTTCCTCCCCTCCCCAATCGGATCTGGATCGAGGCGGTTGGCCCCGAGGACCGCGGCCAGCCCCAAGCCGGGCGCCCGCCACATCGCTGTCGCCGACGCTTGGCCGCCGTGTCGGCCTCGCCGTCGCAGATTTGCCAAGACCGCCGTCTCCACCTTCGACCCGCCCGCCCCGACCTTAACGCCTCGACGCTCGCCGTCGGCACCGCCCCAATATTGCCGCCACCCGACGCCGGCGCCTCAACATCGCCACCCCAACCCCACTGCCACCCCTACGCTCGCAAGTGAGCACCGCCGTCCCCATTTGCCCCCTCTCTCTCCCTGGGTCGCCATGGTGCGCTGCCCCGCTTGTGTCTCAAGGCTGGCGCGTTCGTCTGCGGCCACCGCGCCCCTCTCCCCGTCGCTCGCGCTTGCCGCCTGCCCCACATACGCAGGCCCCGCGGCTACCTCCTGCCACGCTCGACGCCGCCTCCTCTGCCGCGCCACCGCGATCCCTCTCGCCTCCGGCCGTTGCATGCCTCGCCTCGTCACGCCATGCTCACCGGCGGCGCGCCTTGGCCGCAGCCATGCCTCGGGCGTGTGCACGCGAGCCCTGGCGGGTTTGTCGCCCGCCACCGTACGCCCGGCTCAGGCCAGACGACGCTGGGGCCATGCGTGGGGCGCCGCGCCTGCTTTGCCCGGTTGCCTCCCGGCCTATGACAAGGGGCCTCCCCAAAACCTTTTAAAAATAAAAGTTAAAAACAACTAATTAATTAATTAGTAGAATAATTAATTAATTTGCTTAATTAACTAATTAACAACCTAATTAGTCTAATTAAATCTGCTACTTAGGAACAAATAATGACAGTGGGTCCCCACGTCGGTTTGACCACCAACGACTGCTGATCACGACGTCGTCCGATGCAATAACTCCTTTTTAGACTTATTTATATTTTCAAAATAATGTTTAAACTTTGAAAAATCATAGTAAATTAACCGTAACTCGGATCGAAAAACTTTGTACATGAAAGTTGCTCAGAACAACGAGACGAATCCGAGTACACCCTCCGTTCGTCTGGCACACATCCCTAGCATAGATATCATGTAACCTTTCCCCTTCGGTTCATCTGTCTGACAGACGTCCGGAACCGGGAAAACTTTCCCGGATGTTTCCCCCTTCTCCAGTATCTCCTAGAACTACGTTAGAATACCTCTACCACCACTTATTGTCTTGTTATGCTTATTGTTTCGTGTATTTACTATTTCTTCCCCCTCTTCTCTCCGGTAGACCTGAGACCCATGCTACCGCTGTGATCGACTACGTCACCGACGACACTCCTTCCCTTTCAGCGGAGCTTCCAGGCAAGCCCCCCTTTGATCATCCCGATATCGCCCATTCTATTGTCTCATGCTTGCATTAGATTTTGCTACTGTATTTTATTGCTCCTATTCTGATGCATAGCCTGCTTTTGTACCTGTTGTTGTACCTTACCTGCTCATCCTAAACTTCTTAGTATAGGTTGGTTAGTGATCCATCAGTGAACCCCACCTTGTCCTTGTTGGCCCTGCTTCATCACCGACGACTCGATCAACGTGATCGACGACTAGAGCCCAACACCTCACATCACATCACTCGACTTTTGATGCTCGACTCTGCAGAGTTACCATCGAGTGCCGAGGGTGGAACCTCATACATCACTCTTGATGAGATCTCTGTAGTGTAGCTATTCGGCCGTGGTCAACGAGGGTGGTTCCTTTTTCACCATTCCCGATACGGCTGTCGTGCAACACCTCAGTGTGAACCTCGAGGGTGAATCCTCTTACGTTCACCTTGATGATTACATCGAGTGGAATCCTCCGTGGGTGATTCCTTGGGTTTTCCCGTTGATGTTTGGACACACGGTTACCTTGACTTTACTTGAGAGCATTGTTGAAGTCAGGTCGGCCCTGAGGGGTACCCGCGAGTTGATGTGAAAGTCGAGCGGGCCCGTTGAGCACCTACGAGTTTTCCACATGGCACGGCCGGGCAGTCTGGGCCCTTGCCGTAAGTCCACGAGACGGAGCGACAGGGTCACATTATCGTGAGTCTTTGCTCGTCTCCGCGAGCCCCCAATGCACTAACAAGTTTGGGTATTTGTTCTGAGTTGGCCTCTAGCCTTTACGCACTAACCACCACGTGAGAATAGTTATGGGCCTTGACGTCGCAGTATCAGCCGAAGCTTTGCCAGACATCCAGTTCAGCAGTGCGGCACGGTCGGATTATGCTGGCCATACGAGGCGGTGCTGGTATCCACCCTGCTCGTAATGACCCGGAGTGCTGCGGGTGATGGGCCCAAGACCCCGGAGTGCTTAGGATGTAGACCGGCGGGGACCTCTTTGCTGAGCCTAGGTAGGGCTGTGACATGTTGATCTTCTGAGGCTGGGCGTTGACCCCAGAAAGGTGTGTCCGGCCAGAGTGATCGAGCGTGTTGGGTAACGTGGTGCACCCCTACAGGAAGATATATATTCGAATACCGTGTCCACTATAATGGACGTTCAGATTTGTATCCTAATCTTATACAACTAGAAATGGATACTTGATATGTGATGGATGTGTGGCTCCGAGATTGCTTTCCCGCAGGGAGTCGGGGAAGGATCTCTGGGCGTTGTTGTTACAACATGCTTGTTTAGTATTAAAATTCTATTCTTTACTTTTCTACATGCTGCAAGATGCTTGGAGCTGCTTGAAGATGCTAGTCTTCGATAGGCTAGGCCTTCCCCCTCTATTCTGGCATTCTGTAGTTCAGTCCACAGATACAACCCTTCCATTGATACCAATGCATACTTAGTATAGGTTGATGCTTGCGAATACTCTCGATGAGTACTCTCGGTTGCTTTGCTACCCCTTTTCCCCCCTTGTTTCTTCTTTCCGGTTGATACAACCTGATGGTGGATACTTGGAGCCAGATGCCAGCGCCGATGGATACTACTACGTGGAGACCGCCGACGACCAGTAGTAGTTTAGGAGGTCCCAGGCAGGAGGCCTTGCCTCTTCGATCATGTTGCTTTTATGCTAGCCATTCTTAAGGCATCCTTGTTTAACATATGTCTGTACTCAGATATTGTTGCTTCCACTGACTCTTGGGTATCGAGCTATGTATTCGAGCCCTCGAGGCCCCTGGCTTGTAATATAAAGCTTGTATTATTTTGATTTGTGTCTAGAGTTGTGTTGTGATATCTTCCTGTGAGTCCCTGATCTTGATCATACACATTTGCGTGTATGATTAGTGTACAATTGAATTGGGGGCGTCACAAGTTGGTATCAGAGCCGATTGCCTGTAGGATCCCCCTTTCCAACTCCTTGACCGAAGTAGAGTCTAGACATTGAAAAACTGTTTTTCTAACATGGCTGTGTGGCTTACGGGCCCACGTCGCCATTGGGTGGTATTAGGATCTTTTATTCCTCGTCTATACTCTGGGACCCTGATCTCACTTCTATTCGGGTTAATTGGTTTTGCTAACTCTACCCTAGGTTCTCGTGATCACATCCACCCGGAGATTTGTATCATGCCTTTCTTGAATTGGGAGCTAGGATCTGCTTCACTTTGTCCACAGGTCGTAGAAATCCTTCATATCAAGGGCACCCTGCGTCGTCCCCTACAGATTCCTCTCTCTAGTGGTTTTCTCCCACGATGATGTAGCCTTTGCTATGTCTCGTTGTTGTATCCCTCCATCACGAGGATACGTGCCGCCTAGTATGTCTAGGATGATTCTCTTGTCCGAACTCCTACTAACAACGTGTAATTGGCTCTCTATATGTATATGTAAGTCTTTAATGACTACTGCTTTGTACATAATGCGCCTTTGCTCATTGTTCAAGTTACATCATGAATGACTCCATACACCTGCTCCACCCTTGATAAACTGCTTCCTGATGTTTTTAGCAGGATGGCTGATGTCCTCCACCTCCACCATATATTGTCGCAATGATGCAGCAGTTTGAGTCGAATCGTCAGTTTATGACTGGAGTAATGGCCCAGCTTCCGAACCAGAATGCGCATCAACAGCCTTCCCAATAACACTGCAAGAATTCGTGCGCCTCAACCCGTCCATTTTCCGCAATTCCACAAATCCTATGGATGCTGATGATTGGCTTCATGACATCCTGTTTGAGATGGAGTCAGCTAATGTTGCCCCTGCCAGTTACGTCACCTTTGCGATATTCCATTTGAAGGGTCCAGCTGCTCAATGGTGGGAAATCCACAAGGGTGTGTTGCCTGCAGAGGCTGTAATTACTTGGCAGGAATTTCAGTTAGCCTTCCGCGCATGACACATTCCTCAAGGTGTGATGGACCAGAAGAAGGAGTTCCGCAAACTCTCACATGGCACAATGACTGTGGATGAATATCAGAGGAAATTCCTTGAATTATCCCGCTATGCTGCGGATGACGTCTGCACTGATGCTCGCAAGTAGGAGAAATTTCATGAAGGACTGCATCCTGATATAAAGCTCGGGCTTGGTGCTCATGATTGCGCAGACTTTGCAACACTTGTCAGCCAAGCTTTCCGAACTGAAACTGGTCTTACTGAGTACCAAGAGTCGCTCAAGCGTACTCGAGATGTTGGCTCATCCTCTAGTCAGCCTGCTCAGAAACGTCGAGTCTGGATCCCACACAATGTTCATCACCGACCTGCTCCAACACCAAGGCCGTCTTATGTTGCACCTCGTCTGCCTCCGCCGCCGAGACAACTAACGATTCAGGGTGGACAGCTAGGACACCTTACCCTCGATTGTCACTGGGGTCAGTCTCAGGATGCACCACGTCTTCCTGTTGACCGTAAGAAGAGTTGCCGAAACCGCTGGTTCAGAAACAATAATATCATACCGCCTGCTGTTGTACTTGGCCATGCCAATCATGTCGATGCTAGAAAGGCCCAGAAGGAACCGACTATCATGCTGGGAGCTCTCTCTATTAATTCAGTACCAGCCTCTGTCCTCTTTGATTCAGGAGCATCGCATGCTTTTGTGTCCCAACCGTTTGCTCAGTTGCATGGACTAGGCATGGAAGAATTACCCACTCCTCTAACGGTTCAATCCCCAGGGTCCAAGTGGCAAACCACAATGGTAAGCCCTCACAACCAGATCGAGATTGGAGGTCTACATTTTCTGGCTTCTCTCATTGTGATCGGACCTTCCAACATAGACATCATTGTTTGTATGGATTGGTTGACAGCCCATAATGCTTTGATCGACTGTGCCGCTAAGAAAGTCCAACTTACACACCCTTCTGGCCAGACAGTCCAATACTCAGCCCGAACAGCTCAGGATGCCGAGAACCAGATATATGTTCTAAATGCATTGAATGCTTCACCTCTTGAGGGAATAGAGAACATTCCAGTTGTTCGTGATTTCAAACATGTCTTTCCAGAAGAACTTCCAGGAATACCCCCTGCTAGAGCAGTCGAATTCGTCATAGACTTGAAAACGGGCACAACTCCTATTGCCAAGCGACCCTACAAGATGCCGCCACATGAACTCCTTGAACTTAAGGAGGAAATCGACAAATCTCTTCACAAGGGATTCAATCGTCCTAGTTCCTCTGCTTGGGGAGCACCTTCTCTCTTTGTCAAGAAGAAGGATGGTACGAATCGTTTGGTACGAGATTACCGACCTATCAACCAGGCAACAATTCAGAACAAGTATCCGCTTCCCAGAATCAATGATCTATATGATCAACTTGCTGGCTCCTCAGTATTCTCTAAACTTGATTTGAGGCTGGGTTACCATCAGATTCGGGTTCATAAAGAAGATATTCCCAAGACTGCTTTCGTGACTCGCTATGGTTCATACGAGTACACTGTCATGTTCTTTGGCTTGACCAATGCTCCAGCGACATTCTCTCGTCTGATGAACTATATATTCATGGAATACCTCCACATGTTCATTGTGGTTTATCTGGATGATATCCTTGTATACTCCAAGAACAAAGAAGAACATGCTGAACACCTTCGACTTGTTTTGGAAAAGCCTTGAGAACATCAACTCTATGCAAAGTTTTCTAAATGTGAATTCTGGCTTCCTGAAGTGACCTACCTTGGGCATGTCATCTCCAAGGATGGTATTGCCGTCAACCCCGAGCGAGTTCAAAGCTATTCTCGATTGACTCCTCCAAGAATATCAAGCAAGTCGAAGTTTTCTCGACTCGCCACTATTGTCGCCGATTTGTCGAGAACTTCTCCAAGATTGCCAAGCCTCGACCGTCTCGCTTCACATGGGCGTCAAGTTTGATTGGACAGAAAAGTGTCAGGAAAGTTTCCAGGCACTCAAAGACAAGCTGACTTCTGCCCAGTGCTTGCTCCACCTGATACTAAGAAGGACTTCGTCATTTACTGCGACACTTCACGTCAAGGATTAGGCGGTGTTCTGATGCAAGAGCGTAGAGTGATTGCCTATGCCTCTCGTCAATTGCGCGCTCACGAAGAGAATTACCCAATTCATGACCTCGAGCTTGCTGCTATCATACATGCACTAAAACAGTGGCGACATTACCTTCTCGGTAATCGTTGCGAGATCTTCACCGACCACCAAAGTCTGAAGTACTTGTTTACCCAGCCAGACCCGAACCTCCGTCAGCAGAGATGGATGGAGACCATAGCATACTTTGACTTGGGTATTTCCTATACACCAGGCAAGGCTAATGTAATGGTAGATGGCTTGATCCGCAAGTCATATTGCAACCATCTCTAGGTTCGCAAAGTTCAGTCCTCGCTTGTTGAAGAATTCAGAAAGCTGAACCTCCATATTGTTCCTCTGGGTGCACTTGCACCCCCTCCTCCAGAGTTCCGCAAGATGAACCTTCGCGTTGTTTCCTAGGGTTCCCTCAATACCCTGGCTGTCGAACCAGATCTCTTGGACTCCATCAAGAGAATTCAGGGATATGACTCTAAAGTTGAGAAGATTAAATGCTACCTCGCAGAAGGAAAGCCCTCATTCTTCACTGTTGCTGATGATGGCACTTTGTACTTCAAAGGCCGCCTAGTGGTGCTGTGTAAGGAGAAAAACCTAGATATGACTAAGGAAGTTATGGAAGAAGCTTATGACACTGCATTGTCGATTCATCCCGGTAACACCAAGATGTACCAAGACATTCGTCAAAGATTATGGTGGTCAAACATGAAGCAAGACATTGCTCGCTATGTTACTGAATGTGACGTTTGCCTTCGTATCAAAGAAGAACATCAAAGGCCTGCTGGAACTCTGCAACCTATCTCTATTCCTGAATGGAAATGGGACCATGTTGAAATGGACTTCGTCACTGGATTTCCCAAATCACATAAAGGTAATGATGCTATTCTGGTCGTCATTGACCAGCTTTCTAAAGTTGCACACTTCTTGGCCGTCAAAGAAATGATCACTACTAGTCAGCTAGCAACTCTCTATATGTCCAGAATTGTTGCACTTCACGGTATTCCGCTGGTAATCAGCTCAGACCGTGGCAACTTATTCACTCCAAGATTCTGGGCAACTTTCCAAGAAGCTATGGGAACTCATCTGTCATTCAGCACCGCTTTTCACCCTCAGTCTCAGGGACAAGTTGAACGCGTCAACCAAGTTCTTGAGGACATGCTTGGAGCTTGTGTTATTTCCTTCGGCAAGAAATGGGAGGAATCTCTCCCGTATGCTGAGTTCTGCTACAACAATAGCTATCAAGCTAGTTTGAAGATGGCCCCCTTCAAAGTGTTATATGGACGAAAGTGGCGAACCCCTTTGAATTGGTCAGAAACTAGGGAACGTCCACTCTTCGGGCCGGATATTATCCAACACGCCGAAGAACAAGTCCGCGTCATTCGTGAGAATCTCAAGACTGCTCAGTCACGTCAAAAGAGTCAGTATGACCTGCCATCATAAACATATGGTCTATCAACCTAGCGAAAAGGCTTATCTTTGAGTCATGGCAATGAAGGGTGCTCACCACTTTGGGATCAAGGGCAAGCTAGCTCCTCGCTATATTGGTCCATTCACTATTCTCAAAAGGCGTGGAAAAGTGGCATACCAGTTGGAACTCCCGTCGAACCTTTCTCAGGTTCACGATGTGTTCCACGTGTCACAACTCCGCCGCTGCTTCAAGGACCCAATCCGAGCAGTGGATCATGAAGTGCTCGAGTTGCAATAGGACCTCTCTTATAAAAGAGCATCTCGTCCGCATACTCACTAAGTCAACGCTGCACACGTCAGAAGGCGATCAAGTTCCTCAAGGTCTAGTGGTCGCATCACTCTGAAGACGAAGCCACTTGGGAACGCGAGGATCGTCTTCATGAAGAATACCCCGCTTTATTTCCTTCTACCTCGTAAATCTCGGGACGAGATTTCTTGTAGTGGGGGAGAATTGTAATGCCCGGATAATTATGCAATAGTGATAACGCTAATGGTGCCATGTCATCGATTTTTACTGTGGTTAAGTTCACGTTGTTTCGAAGTCTGTTCCGTTTTCATATTTAAAATGAGTAAAAAGAAAAGGCAAAAGTAAATAAAAGACAAGGAGAAACAAACAGAAAAGGGGAGAGGCCCTGCCCCCTCACTGGGCCTTGGCCCAGGTAACCCCCAGGCCGGCCCAGCCGTGCCTACCTAACCCCCACTCCCCGAACCCTAACCAACTCGATCCCCACTCCCCCCCACACGATCCCCTCGATCCCCATCTCTCCTCTCTTCCACCCCCTCCCCGATCGGATCTGGAACCGGGCGGTTGGCCCCGACGACCTCGGCCAGTCCTGAGCCCGTGCCCCGCCACATCGCCGTCGCTCGATGCCTGGCGCCTCGTGTCGGCCTCGCCGTCGCCGTTTGCCAGCACCGCCTGTCTCCACCTTCGACCCCGCTGCGTCCCGACCCCAACGTCCCCGACGCCGTTGCCGTCGGCACCGCCCCGACGTCGCCGCCCTCGACATCGCCACCCCAAGCTCACTGCCACCCTACGCTTGCAAGTGAGCGTCGCCGTCCCCGTTCGCCCCCTCTCTCCCTGGTTCACCATGGTCACCGCCGTCCCCGCCCGCAGTCAGCGCGCTCCGGCAACGCCCGTTGCTCGCTCACCGCGCTCCTCTCCCCGTTGCTCACGTTTTCCGCCTGCCCCACGCGCACAGGCCCGCGGCTACCTCCTGCCGTGCTCGACGCTGCCTCCTCTGCCGCGCCACCGCGGCCCCTCTCGCCTCCGGCCGTTGCAGGCCCCGCCTCATCGCGCCATGCTCATCGGCCGCGCGCCTTGGCCGTGGCCACGCCTCGGGCGTGTACACGTGAGCCCTGGCGGGCCTGTCCCGCCCCGCCGCCCGTTACGCCCGGCTCTAGCGCCCGCATGCCCGTGGCCATGCGGGCGGGCGCCCGCACCCGTTTTGCTCGGTTGCCCCCCGGGCCTATGACAGTGGGCCCTTCCCCAAAACCTTTTAAAAAATAAAAGTAAAAAAAACAACTAATTAATAATTATTAGAATAATTAATTAATTTTCTTAATTAACTAATTAACAACCTAATTAGTCTAATTAAATCTGCTACTTAGGAACAGTCAATGACAGGTGGGTCCCCCACGTCAGTTTGACCAGTCAACACCCCGTTGAATGTTGACGTCATGATGACATCATGCTGATTCAATAACTCCTTTTTAGACTTATTTGTATTTTCAAAATAATGTTTAAACTTTGAAAAATCATAGTAAATTAACCGTAACTCGGATCGAAAAACTTTGTACATGAAAGTTGCTCAGAACGACGAGGCGAATCCGAATACACCCTCCGTTTGCCTGCCACACATCCCTAGCATAGTAAACATGCAACCTTTCCCCTCCGGTTCATCTGTTTGACAGACGTACGGAACCAGGAAAACTTTCCCAGATGTTTCCCCCATCGCCAGTATCTCCTAGCACTACGTTAGAACACCTCTACCGCCGCTTATTGTCTCGTTATGCTTATATTGCCGTGTATTTACTGTTTCTTCCCCCTCTTGTCTCCGGTAGACCCGAGGCAGATGCTACGCTATGATCGACTACGTCACCGACGACAGTCCTTCCCTTTCAGCGGAGCTTCCAGGCAAGCCCCCCTTTGTTCATCCCTATATCGCCCATTCTATTCTCTCATGCTTGCATTAGATTTTGCTACTGTATTTGATTGCTCCTATTCTGATGCATAGCCTGCTTTTGTACCTGTTGTTGTACCTTACCTGCTCATCCTAAACTGCTTAGTATAGGTTGGTCAGTGATCCATCAGTGACCCCCACCTTGTCCTTGTTGCCCCTGCCTCATCATCGATGACTCGATCAATGTGATCGATGACCAAAGCCCGACACCTCACATCACATCGCGCCCGTTTTGATGATTGACTTTGCAGAGTTATCATTGAGTGCCGAGGGTGGAACCTCGTACATAACTCCTGATGAGATCTCTGTAGTGTAGCTATTCGGTCGTGGTCAACGAGGGTGGTTCCTCTTTCACCATTCCCGATACGGTTGTCGTGCAACACCTCAAGTGTGAACCTAGAGGGTGGATCCTCTTACATTCACCTTGATGATTACATCGAGTGGAATCCTCCGTGGGTGATTCCTTGGGTTTTCCCGTTGATGTTTGGACACACGGTTACCTTGACTTTACTTGAGACCATTGTTGAAGTCGGGTCGGTCCTGTGGGGTACCCGCGAGTTGATGTGAAAGTCGGGCGGGCCCGTTGAGCACCCGCGAGGTTTCCACGTGGCACGGCCGGGCAGTCTGGGCCCTTGCCATAAGTCCACGAGACGGGGCGACGGGGTCACATTATCGTGAGTCTCTGCTCGTCTCTGCGAGCCCCCAATGCACTAACAGGTTTGGGTATTTGTTCTGAGTTGGCCTCTAGCCTTTATGCACTAACCACCACGTGAGAATAGTTATGGGCCTCGACGTCGCAAAGACGTACCAAGCTTTGTCGATGTCCGGTTCAATAGTGCAAAGACGGTCGGATCGTCTTTGGCCATCCGAGGCGGTCTTGGTATCCACCTCGCCGCGAACGACCCGAGTGTCATGGGCGATGGGCCCAAGACACCGGAGTGCTTAGGATGTAGACCGACGGGGACCTCTCTGCTGAGCCTGGGTAGGGCTGCGATGTGTTGATCTTCTAAGGCCGGGCATTGACCCCATAAAGGTGTGTCCGGCCAGAGTGATCGAGCGTGTTGGGTAACATGGTGCACCCCTGCAGGGAAGATATATATTCGAATACCGTGTCCACGGTAATGGGTGTTTAGACTTGTATCCTGATCTTATACAACTAGAAATCGATACTTGATATGTGATGGATGTGTGGCTCCGAGATTGCTTTCCCGCAGGGAGTCGGGAAGGATCTCTGGGCGTTGTTGTTACAACATGCTTGTTTAATATTTAAATTCTATTCTTTACTCTTGTTTATGCTGCAAGCTGCTTGAAGATGCTAGTCTTCGATAGGCTAGGCCTTCCCCCTCTATTTTGGCATTCTGCAGTTCAGTCCACAGATACAACCCTTCCATTTGATACCAATGCATACTTTGTATAGCTCTGATGCTTGCGAGTACTTTGGATGAGTACTCACGGTTGCTTTGCTACCACTTTTCCCCCTTCTTTCTTATTTTTGGTTGATGCAACCAGATCATGGATCCTTGGAGCCAGATGCCACCGCCGACGGATACTACTACGTGGAGACCGCCGATGACTAGGAGTAGTTTAGGAGGTCCCAGGCAGGAGGCCTTGCCTCTTCGATCGTGTTGCTTTTGTGCTAGCCATTCTTAAGTCATCCTTGTTTAACTTATGTCTGTACTCAAATATTGTTGCTTCTGCTGACTCTTGTGTATCGAGCTATGTATTCGAGCCCTCGAGGTCACTGGCTTGTAATATAAAGCTTGTATTATTTTGATTTGTGTCTAGAGTTGTGTTGTGATATCTTCCCGTGAGTCCCTGATCTTGATCGCACACATTTGCGTGTATGACGGGGGCGTCACATTTGTGGACGTAGGCAGCTAGTATTACTTGTTAAAACGGGTTAACTGTGTAACTAAAATTTTGCTAACCGATTAGGGGACATCTAACTTGGTTTTGCAGGGTATGCATATGATGTGGTATAGCCTTCGTCATGATAATGAGTTTGTGTATGAGAAGGTTATATGTTTTAATGTTAAGTGACCTGCACATCACCGCATGATGGCTAGAGCCATGAGGTTGCCATGTTAATGTAAATATCATAGAGATAGCTACAGGTTACAGGATGATGGCAATAGTACGTGGAGGATCCCGGCGAGGAGAAGGTGTGCATGGCGCGAGACGAGGAGCTATAATTTTGTGTCAGGGCAGAATTTCTGAATTTGGTGCCACAAAGACGTTTTCTAAAACAGTCGCCATGCCAACATTTTCTGAAATTACTCCCACAACAACGTTTTTGAAATGGGTGCCATGGCAATGAAATATGGCCGTCACGACGCTTCAACCGGAGATTGAAGACATTCACGGAGGATCTGCGGTGCCCAGGGCTATACCATATCATGCTTTTATGAATTGTTTGAGATGTTTATCCCTTTGTTGTTTGCACCCTTTGATTCCACAGTAGTCAACTATAGGGTGGTCTCTCACAGTAAATATCAAGTTAAAAGGTGCTCTTCCCGGTGTTGCAATTATCCTGGCAGAATCGTTCTGAGCTGGGAGGACAAAGCATCAAAAGATGAACAAGAATCATATGGAGATATGATCGACAATAGTTTGCCTACCGGTCAAAATTCTCATCATTAATGATGTCCACATCAATGACTGAGAATTAGATTAGGATCTTGAATCACTCACTATCAATTGTGAGAGATATTGATTCGAGTGGGAGCACATTTATGTATTAATGAAGTTTAATCACTAGTGCAAATTAATTATGAATGATATCGATGTGTAGTTTGCATTATAGTATGGCTCACAGTTTCACCTGAAATTATATTCTTGAGACATATTAAGACTTTATTGAAACTAGTTTTTCAGTAAAGTACTAAGGCAATGGATATAGTAGTGTCTAATGAAGGCTTAACCAAAATACATATTGCCAAGTACTAAAGCAATTTCGTAAGAAAAACGCCAAGAGTGTTTCTTGACAGAGTCACATGGAAGGGGTTCTTTGCAAGAATTGATATATACCCTGAAATACTGCTGAGTGAAATACATGATTTCAATCACACTTGTGTTAATTCCATGGTATGTAAATAACTAGATATGTCTAGTACCCCAAATAACTTGTGAGTAAAGTTATCGGAATGATCAAATTGTTGATGATAGGATAACAGTGCAAATGTCGCTGAGTACTAACGATATATTTCTCGCATACAGAGAAAATGAAGAGATTGTTGTAAGGTGTTGGAGTAATGGGTCACGGGTAGGCTAACCCGAGTCCCAGAACCTTTCAAGACATCGGGGCAGGCTGCGCCCCTCGAGTTCCAGAGGCGACTCCGAGATAAGCCAAGTCCCAGAAGCGACTCCAAGGCAAGCCGAGTCCCAGAGGCGACTCCAAGGCAAGCCGAGTCCTAGAGGCGACTCCAAGACAAGCCGAGTCCCAGAGGTGACTCCAAGACAAGCCGAGTCCCAGAGGCGACTCCAAGACAAGCCGAGTCCCAAAGGCGACTCCAAGATAAGCCGAGTCCCAGAGGCGACTCCAAGATAAGCCGACTCCTGGCCGGCGACTTCCGAAGAGGCCGGCTATAGGGAGTCGGCCTGCAACTCCAACCACCCCGTTTATTGAGGGCAGGCATGGCCACAGTGCGCCGTACCAACGGAGATCTCCATCCGACGCGGCACTGTTGCCATCCCAGCCCTGACATCAGCCCCTGGGTGCGGGGCCCTGTGCCCACGACGGCCTGTCTGTACGACCTAGAGATGGCGGGTCCCACCAGTCAACGGGAGTGCCGAAGACGGCGAGAGCGCTACAAGACGGACCCGTTGGGAGTCGGCCCCCAGGAATCGGCTGGCCCCTCCCACGGGCCCCACACGCCATTAACCAGACGCGACGGGGAATGGCAACACTGATCGCCTGTCGGGCGGCGACACTGTTGCCATGACCCAATGACCAAGCCAGCGTCATTAGAAGCACGGCTACAGTAATCCGTAGCCGGCAAGACCCGCCCGTGGCGGACAAGGGCTGTCGGCCCCGTACCAGGCAAGTCGGCGGGACCCACTAGTCGGCGGAGAAGACGGCGGGCTGAGAGACAGACGGCTGGGACCCGCGCCCAACCGGTTTTACCATTGTACCCCTGGGGGGTAGGCCTATATAAACCCCCAGGGCACCCATGCAAAGGTTCGAATCCATTAGCACTAGACCATATCATATACGAAGGAGAAAGCTAGCCTTGCCTTCTCCTACCTCCGAAACAGCTCAAGGAGCAACCTTGTACTTACTTTGCCTTAGTGATCATGCGGAGACCCCGCGGAGCAGTAGTAGGGGTGTTATCTCCTCGGAGAGCTCTGAAGCTGGGTAAGATCTGCCGGCGTGCAAGTCTTCGCCTCATCCCGTTTCCTGGCACCGGCGACGTTCTACTCGCCCCCACCATGATAAGCCACCCGTTGGCATATGTCGCACCCAACCCCTGACATTTGGCACCCACCATGGGGCGAGGTGCACCATCGTCCGGAGATCTGCTCGACGGGAACCCTTTCCTCCTGGCGGCGCGAGCCAGCCAGCTTCGCCAGATGGAGTCTCAGACGACGAAGTTGCGGCTTGGGGCCGCCTACGCAGCCAGCTGCCTCGCCGAACTTGTCGGCGAGGTTCGCCTCTCCAACGAGCCTGCATCCGACGCAGGCACGGGCAGCCCCGAGAACCTCCTCGCGGGACTCCTCGACCAACTCCACATCACCAGCGAGCCTGCCGTGGACTTGGAGTCCGTAGGCTCCACCGACCCGATGCTGGTCGACTCCGACGCCGCATCACTCGACGCGTTCCCCACCAATGTGGTGGTCTACGACGAGCCGCTCCCTCACGAGGGGAGCGGTGGAAGCACCGTCACGGAGGTGCTCGTCATCAGTCACGGGGAGCGCTCCGGTAATAGAGCTCATGACCCACTCGACACAGATCTACGAGACCTGACCGCGCCTATTCCAGAGGACACTGATGCCGAGACGCTAGAGGAGCGTCGCCTTCAGATCATCGAAGGCGCGAAGAAGCTGGCAAGCATGAGGCGCTTGTCAGAAGCCTACCAGCGTGGAGATGGATCGCGACTGTGGTGGCTCGCCGCCCGACCGGGCCTAGCCGCCAGGCGGCGGTCCAGCAGCGCGTGTGGCTATCGCTAACCTATTCGGGCCAATCGCCGTGTATGCCACGCCTTTGTGGAGAACATCCGCGCCGCCCAGCGGCGCATCGACGAGCTGAAAACTTTGAAGGCGAAGAGCGCCGATGATGACGGACCGAGTCCAAGAGCACCTCGACGCTGCCGCCGCAGAATGCAGCCCGTGGCCGACGGAGGCACCGCGAGAACCAAACAACGACCGCCCCCGCCGAGATCAAGGCGCGACGCCTCGATGCCGATCGCGGAGTCCGCGGAAGAAAAGACGTAAGAGCCGGCTGTCACCATGGCCGGACTCGTGATCACCATCGAAGGCGACCAAGACGATCGCCCAAGAGCAATGGAACGGCAGGCGACTATCCGCCTCCCCACCACGAAGAGAAAGGCGAAGTCCCCCCGCCGCCAGAGCATCCGACTCTCGGTGCGCCTTGGCCGCCTAGAGGGAGTCGAGAGAATGACGCCCGCCACCGGATCGACCGACTCCACCGATCCTCGGCGCTGGAAGAAGAGGACGAGAAGGTCCGCCCTTCTTCGGACCTCGTGATCCGAGATGAGCCCTTTCCCAGCGCTCACGCCCCCGAGACACGCCCAAGTATACCGCTGCGGAAGCCGAAGATCGCTAGTTGACTACCCACGGCCGCCAACATAGCGAATGGCAACAAGCGAAGTTGCCGTGAAGTATGTTCCACTTCATGCTCTGTGGCACGGCCCGGACGTGGTTGAACAGCCCGAAGCCCGCGAACATCATCAGCTGGGTCGATTTCACGGCCGCCGTCCGCAACTTCACGAGCACGTACAAGCGACCTCCCAAGCCTTGTCAGCTTTCCTTGTGCGTGCAGGGCCCAGACGAATCAACTCGCGACTACCTCACGCGCTGGGCCGAGCTTCGAAACTCCTGCGAGGGCGTGCACGAGGTGCAGGCAATCGAATACTTCACAACCGGGTGCAGAGAGGGCACCCTCCTCAAGCACAAGCTCCTCCGCGACGAGCCAGAGACCCTCGACGAGCTACTGATCATAGCAGACAAGTACGCCACAGCCGACTCCTCCATGAAGACGGAGATTCAAGTTAATGCGACTGGCAAAGTGGCCACTCAGGCTCCAAGAACTCCGGCTGGAGACGCCAGTCGGCGACAACAACAGAACGATAACAAGCGCAAGGCCTCACAACCGACTTCCAGCAGTCGGCAGGTTGCGACAGTCGAAGACCAACAGCCGGAGGGGCAGCCTCCGACCAAACGACAGAAAGGCGGCAAGTCCAACTGGTTGCCGGCCTTCTCCTACGAGCAGACTCTAGATGGTCCCTACAAGTTCCATAGCGGCGCGAAGCCGTCAAATCATACCACCCGAAAGTGCCACTTGCTCACCAGAATCTCCAAGGTAGACGGCCTTCCTTCGTCCTGGGCCGCCGCCTCCTGCCGCGCTTCAAAGAGCCGGCTGCCGAGGCCAAAGGCGGCAAGACGAGATGAGTATCCAGAAGAGCACGGAGCCTATGTGGTGTTCACCAGTGTGGATGATGATCGACGAGCAGCGGCTGCAAAGAAGAAGAAGTGAATGCAGAGCATCGATACTCTGCATTTATGCATTGGTCCGAAGCCTATCGCTTGAGCAGAGCTGATCACCCGAGGTGATGCCAAATCCGGCTCCCACGCTCTGGTTTTGAGTGCCACCTTAGCCACAGATAGGGGCGCTCGCTTCTCATGAAAGTGCCGATAGATGGAGGCAGAGCATCAACATCCCGTACAAGGATACCATGGAGAAGTTAGGAATCAAGCAAAGACAGCTGCAGAGCAGCCGGACTGTGTTCCACGACATTGTACCTGGCCTTTCCTGCTCACCTGTCCTCTTCGGAGACAAAGATCATTTCCGCCGAGAGCCAGTTTGGTTTGAAGTGGTGGACCTCGAAAGCCCATACCATGCGTTGCTTGGCCGACCTGCTTTGGCCAAGTTCATGGCAGTCCCCCACTACACCTACCTCAAGATGAAGATGCCGAGTTCCAAGGGAATTCTGACCATCGCCGGCAACTACAGAAAGTCGTCCGCTTGCACATGAGAGCAATGGCCGACCGAGTCCCCGTGATCGCGAAATGAGAAGCGGCTTGATTGTTGTGGCGATGGCCAGAAGCAGCCATAGATGTCGCCCGACCCCAAGGAGTCGGAAGTCGAGGGCTCATTCAAGCCGCCAAAGAGACGAAGAAGATACCCTTGGACCCGAGCACCCAAAGAGGTATCGTCCATAGGTGCAAACCTGACACCAAATAGGAAGGCGAGCTGCCGATTTCTCCGTGAGAATCGAGACATCTTTGCATGGTCCCCTAAAGACATGCTGTGTAATCGACGGAATTCGCCGAGCACAAGTTACATGTCCGACCTGATGAAGCCCGCCGTGCAGCCCTTGCGCCACCTGTCAAGAGAAGAGAAGAGTTCTTGAGAAGAGATAGCCTGCCCCCGACCGGCTTCATTATGGAGGTGTTTTTTTGCATCGGTTAGCAAACCCGTCCTGGTGCTAAAGAAGAACAAGCAGTGGCGGATGTGTATTGACTACACGAGCCTCAACAAAGCTTGCCCCAAGGACCCATTTGCTCTGCCGAGAATTGATCAGGTGATAGACTCCACAGCCGGATGCAAGCTATTGAGCTTCTTAGATGCATACTCAGGATATCACCAGATCAAATTGAACCCGGCAGACAGACTGAAGACCGCCTTCATCATGCCGTTTGGAGCCTTCTGCTACCTGACCATGATGTTCGGCCTGAGAAATGCCGGCGCCACCTTTCAGCGTTGCATGCAGAAGTGCCTCCTCAAGCAACTCGGCAGAAACGCCCACGTCTACGTGGATGATGTAGTGGTGAAGACGGAAAAGCGTGGGACAGTGATGGAAGACCTCAAAGAAACCTTTGAGAACCCAGGCCGATTCCGCATCAAGCTCAACCCGAGAAGTGCGGCTTCGAGTACCACCGCCAACTCCTTGGCTTCCGGTCTCGAACGCGGCATAGAGTGCAACCCTGTGAAGATCAAGACCATCGAGAGGATGGAGGTACCCAGCCGACTGCTGGATGTGCAAAAGTTCACCGGCTGTTTGGCGTCCATCAGTCGATTCATTAGTCGGCTGGGCGAGAAGGCTCTCCCTTTGTACCAGCTGACGAAGAAGACCACCTTTTTCGAGTGGAACCACAAGGCGGACGAAGCATTTCTCCTGCTGAAGAAGATGTTGACTACTCCCCCTGTGTTGGCGGCGCCGACTCCTAAAGAGCCCATGCTCCTATACATTGCCGCCACTAGCCGGGTAGTCAGCACAGTCATTGTAGTCGAGCGCAAGGAGGAAGGCAAGGCGCCCTCGCCCGTGAGACCGGATATTACCCGAGCGAGGTAACTGCCGACCTCCAAGTAATCTACCCCCACTACCGTGAAGATGTGCTACGGCGGCACTTTGCCGCCAAGAAGTTGAAGCCTTACTTTCAATAGCATCCAATCACCGTGGTTTGCACAGCCTCGCTGGCCGAGATCATCGAGCCGATATAAGCTTCGCCGAAAGTGGCCAAATGGGCCATAGAGTTGTCTCCTACACCATCTACTACCAGCCCTCGACCGCCATCAAGTCGCAAGCACCGCCGACTTCGCCGACCGGGCCGAGACTCAAAGACTGCCATCTGGTCCGACTCCACCCATTGGCGGATGCATTTCGACGGCTCCAAGATGCGACCGCTTGGGAGCCGCCGCCCTCACCTCCCTAAAGGCGACAAGCTCAAGTATGTGCTGCAGACGACTTCGCCGCCTCCAACAATGTCGCCAACACGAGGCGCCATTCACGGCTCCCGCTTGCACAAAGAACTCGCGCATTCACCGGATCCTATGCTATGGCGATCTAATTTGGTGGTCCAAGAATATCCGGCGATCGACGCCAAAGATGCAAACATGGCGAAGCTACCGCTCGTGCAGCAACTCACGATACTTCGAGGTGCGAAGTTCCTTCACGCGCTAAGAAATGACAACGACCAGCAGACGCTTTGGCACGAAGTCGGCTCCACCCGCCAAGCGATACCATCCGCGCCGCTTCTTTAGCGCCTCGCCATCTATCAAGCCTTCACCAGTAATCAGAGACCATCTTTGTGCCGCTCTCAAGAAGTCGGATCCGACTCAAGAGCCCCAAACCGACGGCACGAAAATTCTACAGACGGCTCCAAGAAAACCGCAATGGCCGCCCGGGACTTCGTAACCTGCCCGGGACTCGCGCAACTAATCCAAGACTCTGAGCTCGCCTGGGATCGCGCCGGCCGGCTCGGGACTGCGCCAGGCCGGGTCGGAACTTCAGCGATCCAGCAAGCGGCTGCGGACTCCAGCCCGCCGCCTCCCCAGCCCAGCCGCCCTCCTCCAAGTTGCATTGGTGGCAATCAAAGAAGTAGCAGCACCCTCATGGGCATAGCCCATCCTCAAGTTTCTAGTGAGCAAAGAGTTGCCAACCGATGAAATCTTGGCTCGGCAAGTGCAACGCCAAGCGGCAGCCTACACCATAATCAATTGAGAGCTGGTCAGGCGCAGCGTCACTGGTGTCTACCACACAAGCGCTGAGCAGAGCAAGGCCAAGCAACTCGTGAGACATCTATCAAGGCGAAAAGGCCACCATGCGGCTTCAAGAGCACTTGCCGCCAAAGCCTTTCTAAGACGGTTTTTTCGCCTAACCGCCCTAGAAGAGGCCAAGGAGTTAGTCCAAAAATGCAAGGGGTGCCAGAAGTTCTGCTCCAAGCCTCTTCAACCGGCTTCTGCACTCAAGACCATCCTATCGCCTGGCCCTTTGCGATTTGGGGCCTGGACATGGTGGGATCATTCAAGACGGCACGAGGCGGCCTAACTCATCTACTTGTCGCGGTGGACAAGTTCACCAAGTGGATAGAAGTAAAGCCCATCAAGAAGTTGAATGGTCCGACTGCAGTGACTTTCATCACCGACATCACAGTTTGGTACGGCATACCGCACAGCATCATCACCGACAATGGCACAAATTTTGCCAAAGGCGCCTTGGCCCATTTCTGCGCGACGCAGGGCATCCGACTGGACTTAGCGTCCGTTGCCCATCCGCAGTCAAACAGCCAGGTGGAGCGACCAAAGGGCCTCATCCTATCTAGCATCAAGCCTCGACTGGTCGAACCACTTGAGCGTTCGGCCAGCTGTTGGCTTGAGGAGCTGCCAGCCGTCCTCTAGAGTCTACGCACGACTCCAAACAAGTCAACCGGCTTCACGCCTTTCTTCCTCGTCTACGGTGCTGAAGCCGACATCCCAACGGACATAGAGTTTGACTCTCCGCGAGTCACCATGTACACCGAGGAGGAAGCAGAAGAAGCACATCAAGATGGCGTCGATCTGCTGGAAGAGGGCTGGCTGTTGGCACTTAGCCGGGTCCAAAGATCTACCAGCAGAGCTCTACCGATACTACAACAGAAGGTCAGCCGAGATCTTTCCAAGAGGGCGACCTTTTGTGTCTCGACCGATCCAAATAACAGCCGCCAAAGATAAGTCGTCGGCGCCTTGGGAAGGCCCCTTCATCATTAGCAAAGTGCTGGGCAACGACTCCTACTACCTAATCGATGCCCAGAAGCCCCAAGCACGCAAGAGGGACGACTCCGGCAAAGAGTCGGAATGGCCATGGAACGCAAATATTCTCCGAAGATTTTACAGTTGATGCAGTATGTACCATGCTATCCTTTGTATTAAAGTACCGAGACTTTGGGCCCCCCGAGACGAGCTCGGGGACTTCCCTTCTGTATGATAAGAATTATGCCGTCGAGTATGCTACTCCTTGTTATGCCGCTTGGCACCGGGTTTGACTAGTCGGCCCGGGGACTCACCGCCTTGCGCTTATGAAATGTTTCCGCAATGGACAAGTAGTGTGTGTTTCAAGCCGCCTCCTATCGGTCGCAGTCAGCAGAGCGACTGTTTGGTGGACAGAGAGTAAGGAAGAATGGGCGCCCACACGAAAAATGGCTAAGGACTCAAAGCACAAACATAGCTCAAGCCGGCTGCCAGCCTCTCTTCGCAAAGCCGACTCTTGAGTAGTCGGCTTGCCGCCTTCTATTTAACTTGTTAAAAGACTCTAGAAAATGGCAAGTACTTGCCTTCCCCAAAGTAGCCAAGCATTTGTTCCAGCGGCAGTCCGCCGAGCGGTTGTCCGACTGACAAGGTGGCAACTAGGGGAAGGCGGCAAAGGAAAAGGCCAAAAGGAGCAATGAGCAAGGAAAGATAGAACTCGGATTGATATTTACATAACATAGGCCCCTGGCCAAGTTCAAAATACACCCCGCGGGTGGAATTGTGCAAATTAACAAGTTTTTTCAAAGACTACTAAAGCAAATAAAATAAAGGCAAGACGACAGCCTAAGAAGCGGCAGACGGGTTCGGAGGGTCGGAGGAGACGGCGGTGTCAGGCGCTGGGGCGACCGGCTGGGCAGTCTCGGCTTGATTATCTCCGGTGGCAGCCGGCTCGGTCGGACGCGGCTCGTTGCTGGAGGCTCGGTCGAGCTGAGGCTGGTCGCCCGCTCCGTCTTCTGGCGCCTCCGTCCTCTACCTAGCCTTCCTCCTCGGCGCTGGAGCCGATCACCTCCGCCGAATCCTCATCGTAGTCCGGGTCCATCCCGAACCACTCCAACAGCACCTCCTCGCTGTTTGCAGCCCGCTCAGGGACGAAGACGCTGGTGTCGGCATAATCGGCAATCGCCAACAAGACGCCGACAAGGGTGCTCTTCCATAGCCACCAGCTCGCTCGCCTCTCGACCGAACACGCCAGCCGGGTCTAGGTCCAGCCCCAGATACTAAGCCTTGATGACCTAAGGCCCGGCAACGCCCAGCCCGGGCCGAGGAACCTTCCAGCCTCAAGATTTACCAGCCATGCTACCTCCACCAGCTTGGCAGTCCGACCGGGAGTGCGCAGACCGCATAAACCGCCACAGGCAGCATCGCCTGAGCACCAAGACGCTGAAGCCGCGAGCAGAGCTGATGGGCCGGCCAGACGAAGTCTCGATACTCGTGAGCTGCTCGCCGATGGTCAGGGCGCGCATGGCGATCTCCGCACCATTTGCCCTCCGCGCCAGGATCAGCCTCGATGGCTCGAGGACCGTCATGAGTGGCCAGGAAGAAGTCTCGCCAAAACAAAAAGAAGCAAGACAAAGAGTCGAGTCGGCCTTACTTGCGCCAGCCGCTCAAAGAAAGAAAGCAAAGAAACTCACCGCCGACGATGTCTTCGATCTCATGGAAGCCGAGGTCAAGATCGCCTCCTTATCGGGTCCAGAGGAGCGCCGTCGAACTCGCCAGAGAGCGCTCTCTCTTCTCCGCTTCGGCCCTGCTCTTCTAAGCAGCCTTCGCTTCCGCCAACAAGAGCGCAGGTCGTGCTCAGGATGCAGCTTGTTGCACTCCTCCCTTGGCGCCAAGAAAAGTGGTTGGCCTCGCCAGCTACTCCCCAAGAATGGCATTGGCCTCAAGAACAAAAGGAAAAGACGTTAAGTCATCAACAAAGAAGGTCGCCGGAAGATCCGCCCAATGCTCAGCAGCCGCCCAAATCTCGGGATTACACGCATGGTGCGCCAAATACCGCGAAAAAAAGAAGGACTCACTCTGCCTCCGACAGTCGGCAGTCCGCTTCCTCACCGCTCAACGTTATGTTCAAGGCAGTGACGCACTGAGGTTGTGATACTCCCTGTAACAAGTATTTTAGACAAAGATAAATATGAGGAACTCGCCAGATGGAGTCCTGGCCGCCATCAAGAGCCGCCCAAACTCGGGATTACACTCTTAGCCGGGCGCCGCTTCACGAAAAAGAACGAGAAAAAACAAAGTCAAAGAAGAAAGCATACCCGAATAGCTGCTCGCCACGCCAGATGCGCCTTGGTGCAGCCCTGGATGGCGTCGCCCTCAGCTCATAACTTTGCCTGGACGTCCAGGAGCGCCTGGTTCAGCGGACCGTTGCCGCCTCCTCACACCCACCCAACGGGCGCGGCGCTCGTCGCCTAGGCGTCTGGGATGGCCGAGCTGGCGGCACCGGTGAGGGAGTCCTCGACTAGGGGGTGTCCGGACAGCCGGACTATCATTATCCGCCGGACTCCAAGACTACGAAGATAGAAGATTGAAGACTCCGCTCGTGGTCCGGATGGTACTTTCCTTGGCGTGAAGGCAAGCTTGGCAATACGGATATGTAGATCTCCTACCATTGTAACCGACTGTAACTCCTAGCCCTCTCCGTGTCTATATAAACCGGAGGGCTTTAGTCCGTAGGACAACATACATTACAACAATCATACCATAGGCTAGCTTCTAGGTTTAGCCTCCTTGATCTCGTGGTAGATCTACTTGTACTACCCATATCATCAATATTAATCAAGCAGATGTAGGTTTTACCTCCATCGAGAGGGCCCCAACTCCGTAAAAACATTGTGTCCTCGCCTCTTGTTACCATCCGCTTAGACGCACACCGGGACCCCTATCCGAGATCCGCCGGTTTTGATAATCGACATTGGTGCTTTATTGAGAGTTCTCTCCGGTCGCCACCGATAGGCTTGATGGCATCTTCAACCAACAACGCTGTCTGTGGTGAGACTTTTCTTCCCTGACAATCTTCAGATTCGGGCGTTTTGCATCGGGCCAATTCGCGGCCATCCGAGCAGATCGAAGCTACGCTCGTCACAGTCGATTCGAAGCTTTAAACTTCACGGTCGATGTCCGCAGAGACTTGATCTTCGACGGACTCTGCCATCGCCGAAAGGCCGCGACCGTGATTTACCGGCATGATCTAGCTCGCCATCGGTCAAAGGCTCGGTGGTCGCGACACGATCCGCTTCGCCATTAGCCCGAGCCGACGCCTGCATCGAGGGCTGGTGGATAGACCTCACCGGGGCTTCAACACCCACGGCGATGGAGTCGAACACGATCTTGTCCCTCAATAAACTCGTGGATTCGAGGCGCCGACCTTGTCGACTCAACCTCCCGCCGCCTCTACCAACGATCCGGATTGGGCGCCGTTATGGAATTCATCGCCATGGACATCTTTTTCAATACCGCTTTTGGCGATATCATGAACTCACTAAAACATCTCTCGTTATCGGGGAGAGTCCCCGCCGGACCTATGGCCAGGATGGTTGGGGTACTGGGACGAAGAAATTCAGAGCCCACCCACCACCCACTTTGTAGCCACCGCCGCCGATCTAACCGACATGCTAGACTACGATTCGGATTTACATCGACGCTTATGGACGACGATGCCGGAGACTTAACAGAACCAACGCCTTGTGGCACCGGAAGACCACCTCGCCGCATGACATATATATGGTGGACACCCCAAAGGAGAGCGATAACGAGGACCAACGGGCCAAGGCAGAAGATGACCTACCGATAACGATCAAAACGACGCGTAGACGCCGCCTAAGTCCCGCCGACGACAACAACGCTTCCCATGGAGCCCGCGATACAAGTAGGCTCACAATCGGACGATTTAACATGCAAATAAGCAACCGTCCAACATGACGAAGTCGATAATCAATCCAAGCCCGACGAGAACAACAGTCCGGACGACCAGATGCCGGACACGCCGCCCGAGAGTAAGAACCTTCGTAAAAGACTCACAAGATCGCAAGAAGCTCAAGAAGGAAAACGGAGGCTCAAAACAGCGGAAGACACACTCGTAATGAGATGGAGCAAAGTGCTCAAAACCGCAGAGCAATACGGCAATAGCCACCAATCAAAGAGCTACCCAAGCACAAGTTACTATCGATTCAACGAGGAGGCCATAGAGCTCCACCGCCCCAAAATAAAGGGCCGCCTGTTGATAGACGCCGCAGGACAAGCCAAATTATGAAAGCGGGCGCCACACATAAATCCACCAACGAATCCTCGAAGGATAGATGGCCCAGCCAGTCCATTTACGGGCCAAAGGAGAAGGCCCCAAGAAGCAAGGCAACACGCCAAGTGTCCATGATAGCGCACACACAAATACAGGCGCCAAGACACCCACTATGTTTCACACCGATGAGGTGCTGGACCATGAATTCTCAAAGCAGGATTTAAACCCATCAACATAGAGGCTCACGATGGAACAACAGCCCCGAGTCGGATAGAAGATTATATATATATATACATATGGCCGAGGAGACAATCTCCACGCCATAAAATATCTACCCTCAAGCTCAAAGGGCCAGCCCGCATTGGCTTAAGAGCCCTTAAAAACACTGCTGAAGTTGGGAAGAGCTCGAGGACGCCAGAGAGCAAATTTTCAAGGGACTTATGTCCGCCCTCCTGATGCAGATGATCTAAGTCATATAACTCAACAGCCCGAGAGTCAGCCATGAAATTCTGGAATGTGTTCCTTACCAAAAGAACCAGATAGTCGATTGTCCAGACGCCAAGCCTTAGCAGCTTTCAAGCACAATGTCCGAGACGTAATGGCTCGCCAGCACCTCGGTCAAGAGAAACCGAGGACAATGTCCGCACTAACAAGCCTCATGACCCGCTTCGTATGGAGAGGATAGTTGGTTAGCAAGATGCAAAGCACCAAAGCCGACCCAAGTACATCCGAGATGAGAGATGGAACGGGAAATCATGGCGCGTAAAAGAGCAGCGCCGAATAAAGAGAAAATCCCAAAGAGCGCGCAGCCAACGCCGGATTCAAAAGCTCGCGCCCAATAATAAAACACAGCCTCTAAGGATGACAAGGACTTAATTGTCCAACTTAAACAAGATTTTGGGTCGGATATGTCAAATCCACAAGATTCTAAGGCTCGCAAATCACACCCATGTGGATTGTTGGGTTTTAAATCAGCCGATTAAAACGCCAACACAAGGGGCTCGACACATCAAGCTTAAGACGATAAACCCCAACAGCAGAAAGCACCGAAAACAAAAGACTTTCCTATTGTGGGGTCAAAGAAGTAAATTCACTTCATGTGATAATACGGAAAATAGTGCGCACTTTCTAAAAGAGCTTCACGTGGTCCAACCCAAAAACCGTAGAGATTGGATATCAAACCAATCACTTTCACCACCGGACTATTCCTGTTGTCAAATGCGGGACGGACTTCGATATTGAATCCCATAATAGACGGATTACAATTTACTCATGTCCTAATGGACTAAGGCAGCGACTTAAACTTGTCAGACTCAAAACAATCCAGAGGATGGGGGTAAACCCTCGCCAAAATACACACAGCCGCACTTCCTTCAAAGGAGTGACGCCAGCCCTTTCGCCAAGTGCACGGCTCCATATTACTCAAGTCGTGTTCGCTACTTAACAATTCTCGACGAGAAAATTAATTTTTCACATCGCCCCATTTGAAGTTGAATATCAAGCACTCTTGGGACGAAAGGCTTTTGTCCGCTTTAACGCTATACCGTGACACGCATCTCTTACACTCAAGATGCCCGGGTCCAGGTGGGCCATTTCAAGGCGAGGGTCACTTAAAGACCCTTGACCGGATAGACGCATCCGCCTCAAGAAAGTTAGGGGCCCCTAGCCAATACCCCATCACTGGGCTACGCGACAAGAAACAATCAAGGGTTCATACAAACCCCGCTTTAAATATTTATATTTCTTGTTTTACACATATTTTTTGCACGATTTGTTTTCGAACTAAACGCTCTCTCTTTTTACAGATGAACAAAGTGCACACCTGGCCCGTGACAAACGGCGCAATGAGACACAAAGCAGACGCAAGAGGGACCCGCTAGAGGATTCTTTTCAGATTAAGACCCGCCAGAACCTTTTTTACTATCTCTTGTTGTTATTCTCCTTGGTTTCTTCCTATAGCTAAAGCGAGCCTCGACGCTTTGGCATCGGGCACGCTGTAAGACCATGCCTGCACTTAGACACTAGGGGCTTAGGGCATCGTCTCGCCCATTATTATTAAGACCAACACCTTAGGGAGTGTTCGGCGCCTCGAGTTAGGCATTATATGCATCATCCAATCATGTCTTTGGTCAAATGTTGGGTTTGCCCGGCCCTGTGTTTTGCTGCGCTTACGCTCAGATCATCGCTAACGCTGCACCGTGGAGAACTATCGCGACAGCCCAGCTCGCTGGGCGAAAGCACCTCAAGAGAGAAAGCCGAAAACTGACTGTCATGATACAATGAGAGATCGTCAACCACTCGATCGACTATCGGAATGTTTAGAATTTCGCTGACGTAAGGACTATTTCCCGTCAGGCACTTACGCACTTTAATTCGAGATGTGCAGCTACCAGGCTATATCGTAGCCCCACCCGAGCCCACTAGCTAAGTGAAAGTGATAAAGCATTATAGTCCGATTGCCTAGTTCGCTACGCTACCACCTCCTTAAACAGGACCGAGACGTTGATTATGTGAAAACGCACTATTTTATGAACACCCCCGCACTTTGTGCGTAATAAGTCAAGACGCCATCTTTCGTTATACAACAAGATACGAACGGGTCAGACAGAGAAGTTTATTACTTGGGACGACAAGTATAAAAAGCAGTTATAACATCATCATCGATTTACAAGCTAATACATTCATTTGAACGTGATATTTTTCGAGCATCGCGATTTATTATACGAAGCGCCGCGCATAACTTCCTCAAGTAGTGCTCGCGTGGAGCCGTTTTCATCCAACCCTGGTGGCAACAATGGTGGCATCCATCTCCCGGACAATGCGCCTTCACACGGGCAAGAGCCATCCGCGCTTCGGCGCTGGCCGACCGCTTCATCTCTTTATGCGCGGCACCGCCCAAGGAATTGCTGCAGAAGTCAAGTAGCTCGTCGCTTTGACCTCCCCGCCGACATGGGCCACGGCGTCACCATGGCAAGTCCGGACAATCTATTTAGCTCGCCCATTCGCCAACCGTCCACAATCTAAGAGAGCGATCCGGACTGTGGAATTGAGTCCAATATAGCTCTTCCGCCTCGTGATCCTCCCCGGCTCCCGGAAGTTTAATGGCATCAGCCGCACTTGCAGCTAAGTCCATATACGGATCCTCCGACTCCAGCCGCCAAATTGAGCATACTTTGCATCCATAAACCGCGACGAAAGAGTAAAAGGCTTGCCACCACGATCTCTCCCGGGGCAGGGCGAGCTTCCTCCTTCATAGCCCGTGATTGCGTGAAAGCAGGCATCCTTGGCTTCGGGCGGTGGCCTTCTTCGTGTCTTCGCCCGATAAGCGCCTTTTCAAGAGCCTCATTGCGTCGGTAGCATCCTTTAATTTCATGGCTAATTCGCCACCTTCGCCTCGCTAGGGCAAAGAGCAACGCCTTTTCGCTTTTAACTCCTCGCCGCCTCGAGGCAGTCACACACCTTCGGGCTTGCTCTTAGCTAGAGCAAGTTCGCCCAAGGTTTCCACAAAGAGCAGACCGCTCTGACGTAACAGCATATAATTTATCGAGGCGGCTTCACCCTTTAATAAAGCGATCAAGGAGAACTTTACCTTTGCACTCTGCCGTCGCCTGCTGACAAGTGCGATGTCCTCATCTCGCCAAGCCGTTGCCGAAAGCATTCGCAACTCACTAGTCCGGCTAGCCCCGGACTATCCGCCACATGCATAGGAACGACGGAATTCATTACTTTAGATTTATCCTCGACGCCGTCGCTTCCACAACCCATCGAGTCTCGTGGGCTACTATCTATACATGCATTTTTATATGCAAACTGTTAAAAGACAAAGGTGCATCATTCTCAGATACTCAAATCCCGCCAAAGAAACTCATGGCGCATTACGCAATTCGCCTCATGGATTTAAATCCTTCCAATCACCATACGATTAACGCACGGTGATCTTCTCAAATGGACGCCTCTCGCGCATTCTTCGCCTCCGCCGACACTAGTAGGTGCCGAATCCTCCGCCCTCCGGGACTCGGGATACCCTCCGATGACACTTCGGGTTCGCCGCCTCATTCGGGCGGCGCCATGGACGGAGGTGTATCGCTTCTATCATCTCCGGGAAGAAGGTCACCCAAGATGAACTCATCCGAGAAGGCTGCAGATCCGAACTGCAAAATAAATATTTTGGTTACCCATGTATAACAAATGAAGGTATTTCCTTACTAATTAACTTCCTTTTTCATACTCACGGCTCGTTGAGGGCTGGTCTTCGGCGATGATTGCGCGCCTGATTCTCTCCGACGCCGGACCCCGTGAAGATCTCTTCCCCACGCTTAGGGGCTTTGGCCTCCTGGACCTGAGGCGGTCCTTTCTCTCCCCAAGGGAGGGACTTGGTTCCTCTTCGCCGCCTTTGGGCTAAATATTAGCTCTCTATTTTCCTGTCCGCCTTCTCCGTGGGCGCAACCTCCAACATTCCGACCAGCACGGGCTCCAAAGGCGTCTTTGGGAGGGGGGCCGACATCTTATCATTTTGATCGCGCCACCCATTCCCTCAGAAGAACAAGGGGTTAGGAGGCTAACTCTAGAAAGGCATATAAACGTAATGTCCTGACTCAAGCTATTTACCCGAGTATCCGGCGATCGCGGCTTAGGCCTGCGCCCTCGGCAATCCCGACACGCCACCAAGGTCCAAGAACAGCTTGTACATCTCCACGGGTGTTGCACCCATAAAGTGTTGGAGAATACGAGGTCCCTGGGATTGAACTCCATAGACGGAGAGGACGGCGCTTTGCAGGCTTAAAGATGCCTGATTAGCATAACTCGCATCACTTTGATCAGTCGATCCCTCACTTGGAGGTCTCGGACCGCCTCGAGAAGGAGAGGGCACGCCTTTGCGACGGCCCCCAATTGAGCCCTTGGTCGACCCACCACATTAGCCGGTGGAGGTCCCGGCGGAATGAAGGCGGCTGGTCACGCCGCTTCTTCTGAGCAGTGATGTAGAACCACCTCGCACGCCACATCCGAGTTCCTCTTGAAGGAACCTCGCCACGGGCATCGGCTTTTGCTTATGGTCGCCGCATCAAGACTTCGCTTTGACGCCTCGATCATCTTCGCCCACCTTGAAGGTCTTCAGCCATAGGTCGGCGTGGGGAATGACGCGAGGAAAGCTTCACAGATTTATAATGAATGCGGAGATGTGGAGGATGGACTCTAGAGCCAAGTCGGAAAGTCCAGCCCACAAGAGAATAGGAGCCCTCTCACATGGGGATCCGCGGGAAGCCTAAACCCCACGGAGGTGGGATACGAAAACGACGATTCACCGGCTCAAGGGCACGGCCTGCCTCTTAAGGTGCAACTCAGCGAAACCTCAGAGGCCGTGCACTTGGCCTCACGCACTTCAATATGTCCTCCTCTCAGACGGAGGAGGGCATCCACTCAACCTCGGAGGTCGGAGCCGACATGGTTGAGGATCCGGCGCCAATCTAAGGCTCGTGTTGGAACCGGGAGCGGAGAAGAGATTCATGCGTAGATGAAGAACAAGGATGTGCCTTTGGTCCTCTTATAAAGGGGAAGAAATACCAAGGGCCATCTCCGTGACCGCTTGGGGATTCCCTTCGATAGAGGAGGCGCAGTGACGGAACGTTGGGTTACCCACGCACGTATTGATGAGAATCGATAAGGGGACACGCATCTCCGCTCGACAAGACGTGCAAGGAAACCGCTTCGCTAAACGTGCCGAGGTGGTATAGTAAAACGATTCAAACAAAGGCTTGTTTGGTGTGTGATGTCACGCCGCATAATACGCCGCCAGATTGAGCTAGTGTATATTTTATTCTTCTACGGTGGAATGTGGAAATTATTTTTGGCAGAGTTTACACTATCCCGGTGTTCATGATCTTCTCTGATTATTCAAGGAGGAACCCGCCTTTGCAATGCCGAACATTATGCTACCGGACTTATCGCATATGAAGACCGGTTCTGGGGCTACCGAGGGAGTCCCGACTAGGGGTGTCCGGACACCGGACTATCATTATCCGCCGACTCCAAGACTACGTAAGATAGAAGATTGAAGACTCCGCCGCGGTCCTGATGGTACTTTCCTTGGCGTGGAAGGCAAGCTTGGCAATACGGATATGTAGATCTCCTACCATTGTAACCGACTGGTAACCCTAGCCCTCTCCTGTCTATATAAACCGGAGGGCTTTAGTCCAGAGGGACAACATACATTACAACAATCATACCATAGGCTAGCTTCTAGGGTTTAGCCTCCTGATGATCTGGTAGATCTACTTGTACTACCCATATCATCAATATTAATCAAGTAGGACGTAGGGTTTTACCTCCATCGAGAGGGCCCAACTCGGTAAAACATTGTGTCCTCGCCTCCCGTTACCATCCGCCTAGACGCACATCCGACCCCTACCCGAGATCCACCGGTTTTGACACCGCACAACCGGCTTCAAGGGCGGGTGGGTACCGAGGTCGCTTCAAGGCGGCGGCGTACCGGGCGAGGCGATTGAAGGAGCAGCCGCCACGCCTCATCTTCGCCGGCGGCATCGGGCGGGGCCGGTTGCTTACTATGCGCGCCTCCCTGCACGGCGTGTGGAGGTGGCGGTGGCGGCGCGGCCGCAGTCCGACGCGGAGGCTTCGCCGCCGGCCCTTCTCCATGATGGGGTTCTCCACGCCGCTTCCTCTAGCCCGCCTCCGTGAACTCCGGGGCGGCGCATGGAGTTCAGCGGGATGACGAGCAACGCCGACCGGTGGTGCATGGTCTCTCACTCATCGGGCCGTTTTGCCGCGACGGGCGGCTTTGGCCTCTTCCAGCTTTCTTTCGAGCGGAGGCCGCAGCTTTCTCTGGACTCGCCTTTCTGCACAAATACCTCCTCCTCGTCAGCGCTTCCTGCTTTGTTCGCGCTGCCCCGGAGGTCGGCGGCGGGGTCAATCCACCGAGTATTGGCGGACGTCTCAGCCGACCCCATGACGGAGGGGACGGCGACCCTCTCAAGGGAAAGGGGGGCCCTGAAGCGGAGAAGGCATGTGAGAAATTACGATAAGGTTCGACAAAAGAAAGCAAGCCGAACACAGAGCACTTACGCAGAGATGAGTGGCGGCCTTTTTTACTTCCTTGCGGAAGCGGTTGGCCTTCGCGACCGCCTCTTCCCGCTTGGTCACGGCGGCCGCCTTTGAACTTTTTGGCCGCCGAGCTAATCCTGCCCGCCCCGCGCTTCAGGCTGATTTGACCGGCTAAGCCGGCGAGGAACTTCAACACCGCTGGCCGACCTTCGACAGGGAAGGGCGACCTCTCCTTCAAGGCAGTTCTTCAGCCGGGCCACGCGAAGGTGGCCGAGGCTCAAGCCGCCTCGCTTTTCTCCTCCGCCAAGGCCGGGCCTCCATCACCGCCGCCCAAGTCGGGTCATCGACGCCGCTTCCTCCGCTTTGGTCGGGACGAACTCACGGGCGGTCCCGAGGCGCCACTGCAGTTGAATGAGGTGGTTCTAATCAAGAAACCAAGAAGATCAAGTCGGTTCGCTGCAAAAGAAAACAGAGGGACAAGAGATATGACTTACCATCGGCGGGGTTGGCGCATGAAAGTATGGCTCTTCTTGCCGAACCGCCAATCCGCTGAAGCTCGCACTCGCGATGTGGTTCACCATGTTCGCCACCTCCACGTAAGCATGTCCTCGTGCACATCCGACTGGTCCTGATGGTCGCCATCCGACCGATCGATGAGGTCGGCCTGGAGTGGAGGACTCACGCCACGGCGCGTGCAGCAAGTCGGCTCCCCGACTCAGCCTCTCCGACCGCGCCAAGACTCGAGTCGCGTGACGGGCGGCACTTCCACGGAGTCAGGCCTTGACCTGGGACCAGCCGAAGTTTTCAGCACGCCGCCGCTTGCCATGGGCAGATTGACCCGCCGCTTTCTAGGGCGACGCTCTTCACGTAAAGTACGCATCACTGCCACATCTTCACCGACTTAATCAGCGGATGAGGGGAATGGATTGTCACGGCCGACCGTGATCGCGATGAAGGCGCCAGATCGAAGCTGGCACGCCGGGCGACGCAGGCGCGTCGAGCTTGATTGGAAGAATTTTCCCCATGTACCGATGGTGGGAGAACACCGAGGAAACCTCGCAGGTGGCTGGCGGCCAGCCAGCACCACCGTGTTCGGAGTAAGGTGGTGCGGTTGATCCCGCGAACTCCCGTATGAGCGGAAGAAACCGCCGCCGGTAGCCCCATGTCGCAGCATGAGGTGCGAAAGCGAATATGACCCGCCACCCTCCTCCGGGCTGCCTTATCTCCTCGCCACACAGGCACGGCTCTCGCATCTGTTCGCACCGGGAGCCGACGATTCCACGGAGGAGCTCGAGCGAGGTCGCCGCCCACCTCGGAGCCGCCCCACATGCCGAGCGCAGGCAGGAGCCGCAGCGCAAGCGTGGAGGAAGAGCTCATCACTGCAGGCTGCATGGCTTGGTGCGACGACGGAAAGAGGAAGAAGAGGCAGGAGGAAGCGGGGGAGCAAGGAAGAATGGGCGCGCGTGCTTCGCCGTCCCTCTCCCCCCGCCTACTTATAGGCCCATAGGCTGAGAAGCCGATGGGGCGGGCGTGGGATTAACTGTGCGCGGAACCCCACGCCCCCACGATCTACCCTATGAAGTTACTACGCGCAGTAACGACATGGGAAACCCAACCGTCCGCCCGGCCGCAACGGATCCGCTCACAAGGTCGGGCGCGTAGTGGCGGGCCCCGCCTGCGGCTCCGTCCCATCGCGCACAGTGTGCAGACCGCCCCGCCGGGCGCCATGCGACGGGTCCGCAGAAGCCACCACGGGAAGCAGAGTGACGCACGCCACCGTTCCCGCCAGACTTTCAAACTCCTTATGACAAGACGCCTCACGAGTCCGACTCCAGATAGTCACCGAGGGAAGACGCACGCAAGGCCCAAATTCCACCACCAAGAATGAAACTGCTGAGGCCCCACGATGTGTCACCCCGAGCCTCACCAGCTTCGGGACCACTGCCGAGTAATGGGCCACGGTAGGCTAACCGACCCCTGTAACCTTTCAAGACATCGGGCAGGCTGCGCCTCGAGTCCCGCAGAGGCGATTCCGAGATAAGCCGAGTCCCGTGTTTACTCCAAGGCAAGCCGAGTCCGTGCAGGCGACTCCAAGGCAAGCCGGGTCCCTGAGGCGACTCCAGACAAGCCGAGTCCCAGAGGCGCTCTAAGAAGCCGAGTCCCAAAGGCGACTCTAAGATAAGCCGAGTCCCGTGAGGCGACTCCAAGATAAGCCACCTCGGCCGGGCGATCTCAAGAGGCCGCCATAGGAGTCGACTCGCAACTCCAACCACCCCGCTTATTGAGGGCGTGCATGGCCACAAAGGCGCTGCATCGACGGAGATCTCCATTTGACGCTGCATCGCTGCCATGCCAGCCCCGACATCAGCCCCTCAAAGGGGGCCCCATGCCCACGACGCCCGTCTCAGACGACCCGTAGACGGCGGGTCCCACCAGCCAACAGGAGTGCCAAGACGGCGAGAGCGCTTACAAGACGGACCTGCATGGGAGTCGGCCTCGTGAATCGGGTTGGTCTCTCCCACAGCCCCACACGCCATTAACCAGACGCTGACGGGAATGGCACAAGGATCGCCTGTCAAGGGCAGACTGCTGTTATGACCCCATGACCAAGCTAATATTAGAAGCACGCATGCATCTCATGGGTTGCAAGAAGACTCACCCGTATGGATAAGGGCTGGCCGCCCTGCACTGTGCAAGTCACCGGGTGAGGGAGTCTCGATCGGGGTGTCCTGGACATTTAACTATCATCATCGGCCGACTCCAAGACTATGAAGATACAAGATTGAAGACTTTGTCCGTGTCCCAATGGGACTTTCCTTGGCATGGAAGGCAAGCTTGGCAATACGGATATGTAGATCTCCTACCATTGTAACCGACTATGTGTAACCCTAGCCCTCTCCTGTCTATATAAACCGAGGGTTTTAGTCCATAGGACAAACAACAATCATACCATAGGCTAGCTTCTAGGGTTTAGCCTCCTTGATCTCGTGGTAGATCCACTCTTGTACTACCCATATCATCAATATCAATCAAGCAGAGTAGGGTTTTACCTCCATCGAGAGGGCCCAACCCAGGTAAAACATCGTGGTCCCTTGTCTCCTCGTTACCATCCGCTTAGACGACAGCTCGGGACCCTACCCAAGATCCGCCGGTTTTGACACCGACATTGGTGCTTTCATTGAGAGTTCCTCCGTGCCACCGGTATGCTCGATGGCTCTTTCGATCATCAATAACGACGCAGCCTGTGGTGAGACATTTCTCCCCGGACAGATCTTCGTGATTCGGCGCTTTGCATCGCAGCCGCTTCGCTTGGCCGCTTGGAGCAGATTGAAAGCTACGCCTCGCCATCAGGTCGATTTGAAGCCTAAACTTCACGGCCGACATCCGCGGAGACTTGATCTACGACGGATTCGAGCCAGCAACCGAGCACGCCAGACCGCCACGATGGGCATGATTTAGCTCAGAAATGGACAAGGCCTCGAGGTCGCGACACGAGTCCGGCCCGACCCCTTGACTTGAGCCGGCTGGCAGACGAGGATGGTGGCTAGACACCGCCTCGGGGCTGCAACCTCTATGGCGATAGAGCCGACATCGACTCGCTCCTTGCGACGCCAGGACTCGAGGTGCCGACTCGCCGATTCGAGCCTCTCGCGCCCTCCAATCGAATCCGACACGCCGATCATGGAGTTCACCACCACGACATCTTTCAACACTCACCTTTTGGCGACATCCTCAATTCGCTAAAGTATCTCTCGTTATCGTGGAGCCTTGGCCGAATTATGTTATGACGGTTGGGATGCGGACGACGAAGAAATTCAAAACCCACCCACCACCCACTTTGTAGCCATCTGCCGACGCATCTAACCGACATGTTAGACTACGACCCCAAGACATCGACGGATGGACAACGATGCCGAGACTACTCAAGAACCAGACCCACGGGCATCGAAGACCACCTCGCCATACGACATATATATGGTGGACATCCCAAAGGATGGGAATGGCAGGAAAGCGGAGGAAGACTCCTCCAAGAAACAGCCAAGCGCCAGCCACAATGGGCGCCGCCCTAAATCCCGACACAAGCAAAAATGGAGATTTCGCACCGGAGATAATAACACTCCAGAGAGTGCCAAAGAGAACCCCTCCAACAAGATTCAAAGACAGAGGATGGAGAAGCCAGCCTCATGAGAGTGCGGCGCATTTAAGAGGTAGAGGATGATAATTACATGCCTCCTCCCGAGATGAGGCAAGCCTTACTGATTTATTTAATTCTGTCGTGCCCGAGGATCCCGCCGAACAAGAGCTGCTTTCAAATGCAAGCTAATGGCCACGGCGTAACAGCCTAAAGAAAAAAGCAAAGAACAACTTAGAGCCGATCAAGACCTGCTAGCCGACAGATGGATCAAGTCCTTGCGTCAAGAGTATGAACTCGAACGCCTCCAAAAGCTACCCAAACGCAAGTTGCTCCCCGATTAGAGGAGGAGGCATATAAACCTCGCATCACCAGAAGCTAATACGGCCGACCCACCACCCGCGGGCTATGACAGAGGCCTTTAGGTCCTCCATTAAAACCGCATTTCAAAGACCGCCGAAAAGTACGGGCCATGGGAATGCGCCGACTTATGAGACATATTGAGGATAAGGCAAGACAATCAAGATCGATCTATGGATCGTGGGCGCCCATCGACGCGCGATTTATTGATCTCGTACGCTACCGGATACGGCAACTCCGCCGGGTCGAACACAAGAGACAAAGCTCGCTTGAGCTACGCCGTGATATAGCCCAATATAGAGGCGCCAAGACACCCACTATGCTTCATGATGAAGTAATGGATCATCAAATCCTCAAGGGTTTAAACCTCTGAACATTGAATCCCACGATGGCACAACAGCACTCGCGGGTTTGGATCAAGACTATCTCCTTCATATCCACATGGCCCGCGGTGACGATCTTCACGCCATCAAATATCTCCCACTCAAGCTTAAAGGACCAGCTCTGCATTGGCTTAACAGCTTGCCGCCAGAGTCAATTGGTGTTGGGAAGACCCGAAGCCGATTCCTTGACAACTTCCAGTGGCACATATGTGCGACCACCGCACGCCATGACCTAAGCCACATAATTCAGCAGCCGACAATTTCGACACGGTTTCAACAAAGAAAATCAAATCGCCGACCGTCCGGATGCGAGGCTCGCAGCCTTTAAACATAACATCCATGACGAATGGCTGGCCCGCACCTAGGACAGGAAAAGCCGAAATCCATGGCAGCCCTCACATCACTTATGACCCGCTCTCGCTGGAGAGGACAGCTGGCTAGCCCGCAGAATAACCTCAAGAAAAATTTCGGGCGTCCGATACCAAGGACCACAATGGCGTGTCACCGCGCGAACAAAACAAACGCCACATAACGGCGATAACACCGAGGATACGGCAACAACGCCAGATTCGTGAGGCTCTAAACCCGGTCACGGAAAAGCCATTCAAAAGAACTACTCCGGTCCATCCAATTTGGACCGAATACTCACCGCTTTGCCGATACACGGCACTTCAAAAGCCAGCTAATCACACCAACAGGATTGTTGGGTATTCAAGGTGCAAGTTAATTGTCAAAACAATGACAAGGGCTGCATAGCGACGACGAGGAGGAGACCCGCCGCCAAACAATAGAGGATGAAGGGTTTCTCACAAGTGCGGACGGTGAACATGATATACGCAACTCACATACCCAAGAGGGAGCGGAAGCGCACTCAGTGGACGATACGCTGATGGAGCCACGCCTCAAGTTCAACCCATGGTCCTCCCGCCCGATCACTTTTGATCGAAGGACCACCCCACCAAGATCCGCTACTGTGGATTCGGGCCGCATTGGTTTTAGACCCACTCAGAGATGGATTTCACACTCACTAGAGTCTCGATGGACGGCGGCAGCAACCCGAACTCGTTTTATCATGATACAAAGGCGCAAGATGGGCATAGACCCCTCAAGGATTAAACCCACAAAGACGACCTTCAAAGGCGCCATTCCGTGTAGAGGCCAATTGCACAAAGCTCAGCCACACTTGAAGTGGTCTTCGATCCCCGGATAACTTCCGGCGAGGAGTTAATTCGACATAGTTCCGCTCAGCCGCTATCATGCTCGCTTCGGACGAACTGCCTCAGAAGTTCAACGCGTGCCACACTATGCATACCTCAAGCTCAAGATGCCAGCCCTCGAGGAGTAATTACGGTCAACGGAAACATCGAACGCCCCTTCGAACGGAGGGAACACACACGCTCGCGCGTAAGTACGAGCAGCCTCTTAAGGCAATTTTCGAGTCCGCCGCTGTTTAATCGGACACCGCCAAACGCTACCGGAGTAACCTACAACAAGACCACTCGGCATGTTCCGAAAGCACGATAGCAATGCGGCCCTAACCCCAGCCCTTGCAAATTGTAAGATCGGTCCTTCGCAGACATCATTACGCCCGAGATACCATGGGCATAGGGGAGGGCACGACCACGACAGCCCGAGTGCGGCTCAACCACACCGTGGCCCCAAGTGTGTCACTTTTTTTTTTTTTTTCTTTTTTCTACCCACAGGACTCGCTTACTCTGAGGCCCCGTCTGGCAAGAGACCCACCGACTCACGATGCAACAGCTGTGGAGGGAAAGGCTACGACTTAACACTCGTGTGGTCTCCATTACGAGCATTAAATCTGCTTTATACACCATTCGCAGCCTACCCTCGAGGGGGATATGTCTAATAGTCCTACCCCTTGCTTACCGTGACTATTTGTATCGCTCGCATTCATGGTAGTACTTTTGAATAAACAATGCATCGCTTTTTGCTTATAATTGCATTCCTTTCTTATATATATGTTCATTTATGACATGTTGCATCCAGACACTTTGGTACGGCTAAATACACCAAGGGCTCAAGTTCCACATTACGGTGTGATAAGTCCGAACACTTTCACAAGTGCGGCACCTTCAACTTATAGCATTATATGCATCGTTCAATCATGTCTTGGGTCAATAGTTGGTTTGCCTGCCCCATGTTTTGGTACCTTACGCCCGCTGTATCGGCTAAGGTAGACTCGAGAACCACCGCGACATGCCTCAGCTTGAGCCGGGCGAGCGCCAAAGGAGAAAGCTAAACCCACCATCATGATAAGGCGAGAGCTGGTCATTGCTCGAGAGGTTTTTTGAGTCCCTAAAGACTTATGCCGCTAGAGCGAGGAACCGGCTTTGTCCGCCCAAAGTGTGATAGCGCCTCAACTCGGTCTTCCTCAATACTAGGGGCTTCACCAAATTTAAAATTATAGAATTTTATGGCTAAGGAGAGTGTTCAAGTATTATAAGTCCGTTGCCTGCTCGCTGTGTTGAACGCCCTAGATGGACCCAAAATGGGAACAAGAGCGCCAAGTTTATCCCAACACCCTAGCACTGTGGCATGGGGGTCAAGCCACGATTTGCCATCTCTCTCGATTTGATAAACGGCCGCATGTAAGGTAATATTTAAATTAACAAGCGCTTAGCGATATGAACAAAGTCTTCAAAAGCACAGATAACAAAATGCGAAGTCTACTCAAATATTACATCTTTGGAGCACTCACCGCAATCATGCGGCACCCTTCAGACACTCTTATAATACATTTCGGGCGCATGATACTCCTTTTTCGCTGCCGGGCGCGATCCGCCGAAGCTTCTCATTCATCCTGCCCCAAAGGCACCTTTGCACGGCAAGGCCCGACGGCACCTTCAATGCAAAGGAGTGCTTGACAACTTCAACCCAGTGGACACGATCCACCACCGCCAACAGACCAAGCCGGCGTAGCCTGCATGGCTACCTTTGGGCCACACCAACTATGAGGCCCTTCATGGCCTGTTCCACCACCTTAGGAGCTCGACCAGCCGCTTCAGCTGGTCGCTAGGGCATCGATGTCCGCCTCAAGATACCGAGACCAAGACCTTTCTCCGCCAAGCTCCTCCTCGGCCCGGTAGAAAGCGGCAGATCGGACACGCAGCGCAGGCAGATGCGAACGCCTCCCGAGAGCTCCGAATTTGGGTAAGTAATAGGTAATTCACATTCACATGCTTGCTTTGCATGAAAATGCCTTACCCGCCGCTATTTTCTTCAAATCCTCGACTTTCGAGGGCCTTAGGGCTTCGCCTTAGCGGCTTTGGCACTCTCAAGAGCCGACGAAGCTCGAACTCGAAGTTCGAATCATGCTCCAAACTCATGCTTTTCCACGAGAGCCTCGACCTCTGCTGTACCGCCACCCGCCTCACCTCGCTTTCCTCGCTGCCTGCTCCACCACCACATTGTATTCGTCATGACACGCCTCCTCGTGGTCGCCACCTCATTTGTGGCCCCTGTAGTACCCACGTTATCCTTGTTATTCATCTTGCAACCAAATCCTTTTCTGTAAGGTACAACTTTAATACGGTGTTACTCACCTTCCTTGTCCTCGAGCTACTTCTTGGCATGGCCGAGCTCACTCTCGGACCGCTCGAGGCTCTGCTCCAAAGCATTGAACTCCGCAGACAGTGCGACAGAGGTCAGCAGCGCAGCCTGCAATCCCATATTGACATACTTTTTAGAACTCACAGATATCTTTTAGATCCTCATCCGCTTTTGTTTCAACACCGAACCGAGCATCGTGGGCTACTGCCTATGCGGTATTATATCACATATCTTAAAATTCTTACCTCAAAGCTCTTAGAAGGCTGCCGCAGTTTCGTCAGCCCGCCTTGGCGAAGCTGAACTTCAATCACCGCACTCATGACAAAGGCGGTGTTCTTCTTCAATGGAAGCGCTGAGCGCCCTGAAGAGTTATCCGCGCCCGTTGGACAGAGGCCGCGGTGTCGCAGCTCTTGCCCTTCTTATGAAGGGGGGCTGCCGGACTCCTAACCACCGCAGTTCCGGCGGCGGAGTCCGCATGTAGTCCGGAGTTTGCCTTGCGGCACCTCCGGGCTCTCCTCTCCCGGCGGGTCCTTCCGGATCCGACTCGCCGCCGCCGGCATCGCGAGGTGTGGAGGCGGTTGAAAGAGAATCCATATCCGATGTGTCCAAGGACCCGCCGACGAAGTGGGAAGATCGCCCTTGCCGGACTACACGTTGTATGCAG